>CAJYYI030000200.1:97244-114197 GCA_913789915.3 Sphecodes monilicornis
TCCTAATATATTCAAGTATATTCTAGTATATTCTAGTACATTCTAGTATATTCTGCTATATTCTAGTATATTCTAGTATATTCTAATATATTCTAGTATATTCTGGTATATTCTAGTATATTCTAGTATATTCTAGTATATTCTAGTATATTCTGGTATATTCTGGTATATTCTAGTATATTCTAGTATAATCTGGTATATTCTAGTATATTCTTGTATATTCTAGTACATTCTAGAATATTCTGGTATATTCTAGTATATTCTGGTATAATTTTGTATATTCTGGAATATTCTAGCTTATTCTAGTATATTATGGTATATTCTGGTATATTCTAGTATATTCTAGTATATTCTAGTATATTCTAGTATATTCTGGTATATTCTAGTATATCTAGTATATTCTGGTATATTCTAGTATATTCTAGTATATTCTAGTATATTATGGTATATTCTAGTATATTCTTGTATATTCTAGTATATTCTAGTATAATCTGGTATATTCTAGTATATTCTAGTATATTCTGGTATATTATGGTATATTTTAGTATATTCTAGTATAATCTGGTATATTCTAGTATATTCTTGTATATTCTAGTACATTCTAGAATATTCTGGTATATTCTAGTATATTCTGGTATAATTTTGTATATTCTGGAATATTCTAGCTTATTCTAGTATATTATGGTATATTCTGGTATATTCTAGTATATTTTAGAATATTCTAGTATATTCTAGTATATTCTAATATATTCTAGTATATTCTGGTATATTCTAGTATATTCTAGCATATTCTAGTATATTCTAGTATATTCTGGTATATTCTGGTATATTCTAGTATATTCTAGTATAATCTGGTATATTCTAGTATATTTTAGTATATTCTAGTACATTCTAGCATATTCTGGTATATTCTAGTATATTCTGGTATAATTTTGTATATTCTGGAATATTCTAGTATATTATGGTATATTCTGGTATATTCTAGTATATTTTAGAATATTCTAGTATATTCTAGTATATTCTGGTATATTCTAGTATATTCTAGTATATTCTGTTATAATTTTGTATATTCTGGAATATTCTAGCTTATTCTAGTATATTATGGTATATTCTGGTATATTCTAGTATATTCTAGTATATTCTAGTATATTCTAGTATATTCTAGTATATTCTGGTATATTCCAGTATATTCTAGTACATTCTGGTATATTCTAGTATATTCTGGTATAATTTTGTATATTCTGGAATATTCTAGCTTATTCTAGTATATTATGGTATATTCTAGTATATTCTAGTATATTCAAGTATATTCAAGTATATTCTCGTATATTCTAGTATATTCTAGTATATTCAAGTATATTATGGTATATTCTAGTATATTCTTGTATATTCTATTCTATTCTAGTATAATCTGGTATATTCTACTGTATTCTAGTACATTATGGTATATTCTAGTATATTCTAGTATATTCTGGTATATTCTAGTATATTCTAGTATATTCTAATATATTCAAGTATATTCTGGTATATTCTAGTACATTCTAGTATATTCAATTATATTCTAGTATATTCTAGTATATTCTAATATATTCTAGTATATTCTGGTATATTCTAGTATATTCTAGTATATTCTAGTATATTCTAGTATATTCTGGTATATTCTGGTATATTCTAGTATATTCTAGTATAATCTGGTATATTCTAGTATATTTTAGTATATTCTAGTATATTCTAGCATATTCTGGTATATTCTAGTACATTCTGGTATAATTTTGTATATTCTGGAATATTCTAGCTTATTCTAGTATATTATGGTATATTCTGGTATATTCTAGTATATTTTAGAATATTCTAGTATATTCTAGTATATTCTGGTATATTCTAGTATATTCTAGTATATTCTAGTATATTCTGGTATATTCTAGTATATTCTAGTATATTCTAGTATATTCTAGTATATTCTGGTATATTCTAGTAAATTCTGGTATATTCTCGTATATTCTAGTATATTCTGGTATATTCTAGTATATTCTAGTATATTCTAGTATATTATGGTATATTCTAGTATATTCTTGTATATTCTAGTATAATCTGGTATATTCTAGTATATTGTAGTACATTCTAGTATATTCTGGTATATTCTAGTATATTCAAGTATATTCTGGTATATTCTAGTATATTTTAGAATATTCTAGTATATTCTAGTATATTCTGGTATATTCTAGTATATTCTAGTATATTCTGGTATATTCTAGTATATTCTAGTATATTCTAGTATATTATGGTATATTCTAGTATATTCTAGTATATTCTCGTATATTCTAGTATATTCTAGTATATTCTGGTATATTCTAGTATATTCTAGTATATTCTAATATATTCAAGTATATTCTGCTATATTCTAGTACATTCTAGTATATTCTGCTATATTCTAGTATATTCTAGTATATTCTAATATATTCTAGTATATTCTGGTATATTCTAGTATATTCTAGTATATTCTAGTATATTCTAGTATATTCTGGTATATTCTGGTATATTCTAGTATATTCTAGTATAATCTGGTATATTCTAGTATATTTTAGTATATTCTAGTACATTCTAGAATATTCTGGTATATTCTAGTATATTCTGGTATAATTTTGTATATTCTGGAATATTCTAGCTTATTCTAGTATATTATGGTATATTCTGGTATATTCTAGTATATTTTAGAATATTCTAGTATATTCTAGTATATTCTGGTATATTCTAGTATATTCTGGTATATTCTAGTATATTCTAGTATATTCTAGTATATTCTAGTATATTCTGGTATATTCTAGTAAATTCTGGTATATTCTCGTATATTCTAGTATATTCTGGTATATTCTAGTATATTCTAGTATATTCTAGTATATTATGGTATATTCTAGTATATTCTTGTATATTCTAGTATAATCTGGTATATTCTAGTATATTGTAGTACATTCTAGTATATTCTGGTATATTCTAGTATATTCAAGTATATTCTGGTATATTCTAGTACATTCTTTTATGATTTTGTATATTTTACAATATTCTAGTATATTCTAGTATATTCTGGTATATTCTAGTATATTCTAGTATATTCTAGTATATTCTGGTATATTCTAGTATATTCTAGTATATTCTAGTATATTCTAGTATATTCTGGTATATTCTAGTATATTCTAGTATGTTCTAGTATATTCTAGTATATTATGGTATATTCTAGTATATTCTTGTATATTCTAGTATCTTCTAGTTTATTCTGGTATATTCTAGTATATTCTGGTATATTCTAGTATATTCTAGTATATTCTAGTATATTCTAGTATATTCTAGTATATTCTGGTATATACAAGTATGTTCTAGTATATTCTAGTATATTATGGTATATTCTAGTATATTCTTGTATATTCTAGTATCTTCTAGTTTATTCTGGTATATTCTAGTATATTCTAGTATATTCAAGTATATTCTGGTATATTCTAGTACATTCTTTTATGATTTTGTATATTTTACAATATTCTAGTATATTCTAGTATATTCTGGTATATTCTAGAATATTCTAGTATATTCTAGTATATTATAGTATATTCTGGTATATTCTAGTATATTTTAGAATATTCTAGTATATTCTAGTATATTCTGGTATATTCTAGTATATTCTAGTATATTCTAGTATATTCTAGTATATTCTGGTATATTCTGGTATATACTAGTATGTTCTAGTATATTCTAGTATATTATGGTATATTCTAGTATATTCTTGTATATTCTAGTATCTTCTAGTTTATTCTGGTATATTCTAGTATATTCTAGTATATTCTGGTATATTCTGGTATATTCTAGTACATTCTTTTATGATTTTGTATATTCTTGAATATTCTAGCTTATTCTAGTATATTATGGTATATTCTAGTATATTCTAGTATATTCTAGTATCTTCTAGTTTATTCTGGTATATTCTAGTATATTCTAGTATATTCAAGTATATTCTGGTACATTCTAGTATATTCTAGTATATTCTAGTATATTCTAGTATATTATGGTATATTCTAGTATATTCTAGTATATTCTGGTATATTCTAGTATATTCTAGTATATTCTAGTATATTCAAGTATATTCTGGTATATTCTAGTATATTCTAGTATATTCAAGTATATTCTAGTATATTCAATTATATTCTGGTATATTCTAGTATATCCTAGTATATTCTAGTATATTATGGTATATTCTAGTATATTCTAGTATATTCTAGTATATTCAGGTATATTCTAGTATATTCTAGTATATTCTAGTATATTCAAGTATATTCTGGTATATTCTAGTATATTCTAGTATATTCAAGTATATTCTAGTATATTCTAGTATATTCTAGTATATTCTAGTATATTCTGGTATATTCCAGTATATTCTAGTACATTCTGGTATATTCTAGTATATTCTGTTATAATTTTGTATATTCTGGAATATTCTAGCTTATTCTAGTATATTATGGTATATTCTAGTATATTCTAATATATTCAAGTATATTCAAGTATATTCTCGTATATTCTAGTATATTCTAGTATATTCAAGTATATTATGGTATATTCTAGTATATTCTTGTATATTCTATTATATTCTAGTATAATCTGGTATATTCTACTGTATTCTAGTACATTCTGGTATATTCTAGTATATTATGGTATATTCTAGTATATTCTAGTATATTCTGGTATATTCTAGTATATTCTAGTTGTTTAAATATCGCGTTAGTTTGAAACGTGCTTGAATTTCGCGATTCTCGCGATCTATATTCGTTGGTGACCTCCTCGATGTTATTCTTCCGAGGAGCCAAATAACCAACAATATTTCAAGTAAAAACGGCGTGACTTTCTGGCTACCAGCTAATGTCAGCCGATAAACACGGCGATCGGTAGATCAACGTGCAAAACGTTCAAATCAAACTCGTGTCGCGAAGGTATAGAGAGACAAAGAGAACAACAAACAGACGTACGTTGAACAGAGACAGGCGAGTAAGAGACAGACAGCGCCGCGTAGCGGGTCAGCTGACGCTCTCGCGACGCTTCGTTGCCGCATCGAGTTCACGTCGTCACTTGCTCACGAAACGTGCGAGGAGTAACTCGCTCACGAATCGTGCAGGCGATCACTTGCTATTGAGGCGCGCTAGCGATCACTTGTCCTACGAGTCTTCGCAGCGGTAAAAGTTCTCCAGTCGAGCTGTTGGATACTCGCTACAAGTATTTGACGGCGAGCTTTGGCACGACTGTGCGACCAGAACGGAGTTCATTACGACGTCGTTCTTCTCGCCATCAAGAGAATCAAGCCCTCCCAAGAGTTAACACTCTGGATTAACTGAGTTTTTGTAACAATTAATTCGTAATCCACTCTCCAGTCGAGCTGTCGGATACTTGTATCGAGTATTTGACGGCGAGCTTTGGCACGACTGTGCGAACGGAACCGATCTCTATTACGAGATCGTTCCACACGCTGTAAGAGAGCCATAAAATAATAGCAATATTTATAAATCGAGCTCTGGATTTTCCGAGTTTCGTACTCAAACAGTGCACGGTTGTAGCTTCACCGCGCATAAGTGTATTTCGGTGTGATTGACGCGAGATTCGTGTTCGTTCCCCGAACTCACTGCCCGCCGTTCAAGAGAAACTCTTTATTAACACACTTACGTTATACGCCGCTTCTATTGTGCGCAGATAGTCGATCGTGTGCGTGTAAGTGTTCAAGAGAAACTCTTGGAAGGAATCGTGTTTCCGATTCCGTACGGCCACCCGTGTAACACGGAAGACACTCTTTCCGAGTACATTTCCTCTGCCATAAGCTCTGGCATACGCTGTGACGTCCCAGTGCTGCAGAAGAACGGATACTCGGATTGTGAAGGTCAATTTCCCTTACACCCTTGCCTTTCCTACGGGATTCGCATATTATTCGGTGTCGGAATTGGCTGGTCCAACCACAGGTCTCGCAGGTAAGGCCTGGTCTGTCCCCCCCTCCTCTAGGTGAGCGAGCGCGGCACAGCTAGGCAGGCTTGACCCGGTTCAACCAATATAGTCGCACCTGCCATATACGCCGTCGTCATTACGACGGAGATAGTATTGAGAGTGGGGATAGTGACTGGTCTGAACACGCTTACAATACGCCCCCTCTATATATCTCTATATATAGTCGCTTTTGTGCAAGTAAGTGGTGAGTTGGACCACGTCTTCCACCGAGATTTCTATAGCCGCGTGACGTATTGAGTCACTCGCGAGCTTTGAATCAAGGTTGTTGATGCACGGGTTAATTCGGCTGGATTATTGAACTCGGAGCCTTACAACCTCCTTGTAAGATTAACCGCCACCCTTACGCTGACGCCCACGCAGTAGAATCGGTTTAACCGTGACTACGACAGTGCGAGCGGACGGATTCTCGATTATCGAGGTTCGTCGAAACATACAGTCCACTAACTCTGCGTTCTGAGCAGTTTGGCTGTATTCCCCCCCCTTCGATAGCGATTATCGCCGTCAGGAGCGTACGGGAAACAGCGTCACGAACGGATACGTATCGTATCGAATAGGTGGTTTCACCCCTTCGTTCGTTAATATTAATTTCAGACGCCAACGTCGCGAGACGTCCAAGGGACCACCGGAGGAGACGGAGGACCTGCTGACCGCCGTCCACCAAAGGGGTTTATTTTGATACAATAAACGGCCCACCATTAGGTGGGTCACTATCAATATAACCTCGCTGTACGACAATTTACTTTCCCTCAAAAACTCCTATCTCCTCATATTCGAGCCACCGTTGAAAAGTCGTTGGAGTGTATTATACAGTCCACCTTTTTAACAAACGGTCCTTCGAGCCGGATATTTGAGGTAATTAGGAGTGGAAAGTAATAGTACAGGTCTCCTCAAGTGGGAATACCCGCAAGGTTCTTCGAGTAGATATTGACTCTCGAAACGATCACCATGTCTCTACCGCCGCCAGAACCGACCGTTGTTGACAACGCGATCGAAGATCTGACCGACCGGCTACAGATAATCAAAAAGGTGATCGCGAACCTTAAGAAACAAGGGCGCGCGCAGTTTACTGAGGCGCTCCTCAGCCAAAAACTGGCGCACGTTTCCGCAAGTTGGACGGATGCCCTGCAACGTTGTACCACGTTGAAACAGCTTGTCCCACCCCAGAAGCGTAATAGTTACGAATTCTTCAAGTTGGGGTTGATGGACAAAGCTTTAGACGAAGTCTTGCAATTTGAAGACTACGTCGCCGCTGAAAAGGCGAAGTTAGCCGAGGCTAAAAAACCCACGGTGCCCGGAGTACAATTTCAGGCACCAATCGAGCTCCCTAAAATGCGCTTACCCAAATACGGAGGAGATCCATCGGAGTGGCAACACTTCGAAGATCTATTTACCACCGGGGTAATTGAAAACGCAGGGCTCTCTGACTTGCAGCGGCTGCATCAGCTGAACGCTTGTTTAGAGGGAGACGCTTTGGCGAAGATAAAAAACCTTAAAATTGAAAGTAAAAATTTTAAGGTAGCGTGGGAAACCCTGCAACGAGAATTCGGGCTCCCACGCATAGTTACCGCCAAGCTGCTCGACCAGCTCACTCAGCTGGAATCAATCCGTAATGATGACCTCGCTAGTATACAGCAGGTCACCATCGGATTCAAGCACGCGCTCGCTGCCCTAGACAATCTGGGAACAGTGGCAGAACAGCATAGCTGGCTGCTCGCGCATTTGGTGAAAACCAAGCTTGACAAACGGCTAGACTGGGATTGGGAAAAATCTCGAAAGCTCTCGACGGAATACCCCTCGTTTGACGAGATAATGGAGTTCCTCGAGACGCATGCACGCGCTATGATCGTTATAAACGAACAGAAACGCAAGCCCGAGAAATCAACCCCTGAGAAACCACGTGTTCGGGCGTTGAACACAGTGGTGACTCCCAGTCCCGTTACGGAGTTGACCTGTGAGCTCTGTGAGCAGTCGCACGGGCTATTGCAATGCAATAGTTTTCTGCGATTGCCTCCTAAAGCTCGCTTCGAGTTCATAAAGGAGGAAAAGCACTGTATACTTTGCTTGTCTCACGAGCACATGGTCAGGCAATGCCAATGCACGACAATGTGCAGCGAATGCAGTGAGAAGCATCATACTCTGCTGCATTCGGATCAGACGGAGACTCATAAGACGTTTAAAAAGGCTGCAAACGGTGAGCGACATGGAAAAAAGGTCTAACGTGTCCCACCTCACCGGCAAGCCAAAATAAACAGAGCTCCAGCTGATTCCCCGTAACGCTCTACGTCACACTGTACCGTGCTCGGTGCGTGTGTACCGAGGCAAGTATTGCTTGCTACGGCCAACGTAAGAGTGTATGGGAAGAATAGCACGACGCGTATAGCGCGTGCCCTTATGGATCAGGGTTCCGAGACGTACGTTTTCTCCGAGAACTTAGTAAACGAACTAAAACTCGCGAGGAGAAAAACCCAGTCATGTTTGCTGGCTTGGGGGGCGGTCGGACCCAGACCATAAAATATAGTGTTGAGATGCATCTAGGATTTACCTCAGATGAATCGACGACCTATAATGCGAACGCATTCGTGGTTTCAAAAATCCCGAATTACGTATCGCTGTCGGTGATCGCGCTTATGTACGAAACGTTACGCGACGTACAGCTCGCCGTTCCTGACCTAGCGTCGAGACAAAACATTGAGGTGTTGCTCGGCGCAGATGTGTTTACGAGTATTATTCGGCCGGCATTCCGCCGAATACATACTCATGGCCCGCTCGCGCAAGAATCCGCCTTCGGCTGGATATTGTCCGAGGCTGTAAACACACCTAATCCTCACCCAAACAACATAAGAACGTTGCATTGCAATGTTCACGAATCGCTGGATCAGACGATTCGATGTTTCTGGGAAATAGAGGAAATTCCCACAGCCCCGGTGTTTACCGCGGCTGAGGAAGAGTGCGATGCGCACTTTATAAAAACCGTCGCATTTCATGCGACGGGAAGATTTGTTGTCAATCTTCCCTTTAACCGCACAAAGCAGGATACAGTATTTGTAGATTTGTCCAAATATCGCTTTCCGCTTTGACAAGGTTACGGAAGAAAGTAGACACAGATCAGACACTCGTGCGAGAAAACAATGACTTTCTCGCAGAATATGAGTTGAGGGGTCACATGACGCGCTTGGCGCCCATTGACAAAACCCGACTCGATATTCCTTACCGAGCGGTAATCCGCAAGGCGAGTGCAGAAAAAGGCTGCGAGTCGTTTTTTAACGCTACCGGCCGAACAGCGAGAGGTCGCTCGCTGAACGACATCCTACACGTAGATTCGAAATTACAGCACGATATTACCTCGGTTTCGACGAGATGACGGCTGTACGAATACGTGCTGGTGGCTGACATCGAGAAAATGTTTCGACAAATTCTCGTCGCCCCTCAGGATCGTCGATATCAACGCATCCTGTGGCGCAAGCCGGAAACCGAATAGCTTCAAGCTTTCGAGTTGAATACCGTGACTTCCGGTACGGCCTGTGTCCCTTATTTAGCGATGCGAACCCTTCTCGAGTTAGAGACAGAACGGTGATGGGCTTTCCCTCACCGCGCCGATCTTCGAGAAGGACGTTTACGTCGACGACACGTTTATGGGAGCACCCGATAAACAATTGTAAGAGTGCATCCGCACGCAACGTGCGGGCTCTTACAGAGACGTGGGTTAATTTGAGAAAATGGGCTGGAAATTCGTCAGGATTACTACGAAACACCCCCCAAAGCTCTCACTCCCACGCCGTCGACATTACCTTGTTCGATAATACCGAACAAAAGGTACTTGGATTGCGATGGATACCATCAAGCGATTATTTTTATTTCAATCTGCAACGGTTTAAACCGTCCGCAGAACCGATTACAAAACGCTCTTTGTTTTCGGAGATTGCAAAATAGTACAATCCGCTCGGCCGGCTTTCGCCAGTCGTGATTCGTGCGAAGATTTTGATGCAGTTCCAACGGCTGGAGAAACTCCAGTGGGACGATCAGATCTCCACGAATACGTTAAGAACGTGAAACACGTTCCGTACGGATTGGAGCAATCTAAATGATTTAAAAATTCCTCGATGGTTCCGATACGGAGCCGACACGATTTCTGTGAAGTTACACGGATTCTGTGACGCTTCACCCGCCGCTTACTTGGCCGTTACGTCTTTACGCGTAACGCCCAATAACAATGACGTCTCCACGACATTGTTACCAGCCAAGACGCGAGTGACTCCGATAAAGAACGCAGTCCATCCCGGTTCTTAAACTGAACGGGATCAGGCTCCTCTCCAAGCTAGAAGTGCACGTGAAAAGCTCACTTGAAATACAAGTTGAGAAGGTAGTTTGTTGGACAAACTCCACGATTGCACTCGCTTAGGTAAGGAAGCATACCACGACATGAAAGGTTGGGATTGCCAACCTAGTGTCAAAAATCCAGACCATGCTTCCGAATGCTGAATGGCGTCGTTTTCCGACACGCTACAACCCAGTGGATCAAATTCGAGAGGTAGAAGCTGCGGAACCCCTTCAGTCGGAGCTATGGATATCTGGTCCGGCAACACCGGATGCGCAGATCCACGCGGGCGTCGATCAAGCGATGCACTCCGCGCTCGGAATACTGCAGGGGCGTAAAAATTTGGCCCCACCTGCCAGGATGTAAGTAAATTTACTTTACTATCCTCGCATGTTGTTCTCCCTTTTGTCTCCTTCGTTACTTCGTGTTTTTCAAACTACCGCGTCTCCTGGTCATTGCACGAATCGTGCAAGGGGGGCGGTATGTTTAAATATCGCGTTAGTTTGAAACGTGCTTGAATTTCGCGATTCTCGCGATCTATATTCGTTGGTGACCTCCTCGATGTTATTCTTCCGAGGAGCCAAATAACCAACAATATTTCAAGTAAAAACGGCGTGACTTTCTGGCTACCAGCTAATGTCAGCCGATAAACACGGCGATCGGTAGATCAACGTGCAAAACGTTCAAATCAAACTCGTGTCGCGAAGGTATAGAGAGACAAAGAGAACAACAAACAGACGTACGTTGAACAGAGACAGGCGAGTAAGAGACAGACAGCGCCGCGTAGCGGGTCAGCTGACGCTCTCGCGACGCTTCGTTGCCGCATCGAGTTCACGTCGTCACTTGCTCACGAAACGTGCGAGGAGTAACTCGCTCACGAATCGTGCAGGCGATCACTTGCTATTGAGGCGCGCTAGCGATCACTTGTCCTACGAGTCTTCGCAGCGGTAAAAGTTCTCCAGTCGAGCTGTTGGATACTCGCTACAAGTATTTGACGGCGAGCTTTGGCACGACTGTGCGACCAGAACGGAGTTCATTACGACGTCGTTCTTCTCGCCATCAAGAGAATCAAGCCCTCCCAAGAGTTAACACTCTGGATTAACTGAGTTTTTGTAACAATTAATTCGTAATCCACTCTCCAGTCGAGCTGTCGGATACTTGTATCGAGTATTTGACGGCGAGCTTTGGCACGACTGTGCGAACGGAACCGATCTCTATTACGAGATCGTTCCACACGCTGTAAGAGAGCCATAAAATAATAGCAATATTTATAAATCGAGCTCTGGATTTTCCGAGTTTCGTACTCAAACAGTGCACGGTTGTAGCTTCACCGCGCATAAGTGTATTTCGGTGTGATTGACGCGAGATTCGTGTTCGTTCCCCGAACTCACTGCCCGCCGTTCAAGAGAAACTCTTTATTAACACACTTACGTTATACGCCGCTTCTATTGTGCGCAGATAGTCGATCGTGTGCGTGTAAGTGTTCAAGAGAAACTCTTGGAAGGAATCGTGTTTCCGATTCCGTACGGCCACCCGTGTAACACGGAAGACACTCTTTCCGAGTACATTTCCTCTGCCATAAGCTCTGGCATACGCTGTGACGTCCCAGTGCTGCAGAAGAACGGATACTCGGATTGTGAAGGTCAATTTCCCTTACACCCTTGCCTTTCCTACGGGATTCGCATATTATTCGGTGTCGGAATTGGCTGGTCCAACCACAGGTCTCGCAGGTAAGGCCTGGTCTGTCCCCCCCTCCTCTAGGTGAGCGAGCGCGGCACAGCTAGGCAGGCTTGACCCGGTTCAACCAATATAGTCGCACCTGCCATATACGCCGTCGTCATTACGACGGAGATAGTATTGAGAGTGGGGATAGTGACTGGTCTGAACACGCTTACAATACGCCCCCTCTATATATCTCTATATATAGTCGCTTTTGTGCAAGTAAGTGGTGAGTTGGACCACGTCTTCCACCGAGATTTCTATAGCCGCGTGACGTATTGAGTCACTCGCGAGCTTTGAATCAAGGTTGTTGATGCACGGGTTAATTCGGCTGGATTATTGAACTCGGAGCCTTACAACCTCCTTGTAAGATTAACCGCCACCCTTACGCTGACGCCCACGCAGTAGAATCGGTTTAACCGTGACTACGACAGTGCGAGCGGACGGATTCTCGATTATCGAGGTTCGTCGAAACATACAGTCCACTAACTCTGCGTTCTGAGCAGTTTGGCTGTATTCCCCCCCCTTCGATAGCGATTATCGCCGTCAGGAGCGTACGGGAAACAGCGTCACGAACGGATACGTATCGTATCGAATAGGTGGTTTCACCCCTTCGTTCGTTAATATTAATTTCAGACGCCAACGTCGCGAGACGTCCAAGGGACCACCGGAGGAGACGGAGGACCTGCAGACCGCCGTCCACCAAAGGGGTTTATTTTGATACAATAAACGGCCCACCATTAGGTGGGTCACTATCAATATAACCTCGCTGTACGACAATTTACTTTCCCTCAAAAACTCCTATCTCCTCATATTCGAGCCACCGTTGAAAAGTCGTTGGAGTGTATTATACAGTCCACCTTTTTAACACTAGTATATTCTAATATATTCAAGTATATTCTGCTATATTCTAGTACATTCTAGTATATTCTGCTATATTCTAGTATATTCTAGTATATTCTAATATATTCTAGTATATTCTGGTATATTCTAGTATATTCTAGTATATTCTAGTATATTCTAGTATATTCTGGTATATTCTGGTATATTCTAGTATATTCTAGTATAATCTGGTATATTCTAGTATATTTTAGTATATTCTAGTACATTCTAGAATATTCTGGTATATTCTAGTATATTCTGGTATAATTTTGTATATTCTGGAATATTCTAGCTTATTCTAGTATATTATGGTATATTCTGGTATATTCTAGTATATTTTAGAATATTCTAGTATATTCTAGTATATTCTGGTATATTCTAGTATATTCTAGTATATTCTGGTATATTCTAGTATATTCTAGTATATTCTAGTATATTATGGTATATTCTAGTATATTCTTGTATATTCTAGTATATTCTAGTATAATCTGGTATATTCTAGTATATTCTAGTATATTCTGGTATATTCTGGTATATTCTAGTATATTCTAGTATATTCTGTTATAATTTTGTATATTCTGGAATATTCTAGCTTATTCTAGTATATTATGGTATATTCTGGTATATTCTAGTATATTATAGAATATTCTAGTATATTCTAGTATATTCTGGTATATTCTGGTATATTCTAGTATATTCTAGTATATTCTGTTATAATTTTGTATATTCTGGAATATTCTAGCTTATTCTAGTATATTATGGTATATTCTAGTATATTCTAGTATATTCTAGTATAATCTGGTATATTCTAGTATATTTTAGTATATTCTAGTACATTCTAGCATATTCTGGTATATTCTAGTATACTCTGGTATAATTTTGAATATTCTGGAATATTCTAGCTTATTCTAGTATATTATGGTATATTCTGGTATATTCTAGTATATTTTAGAATATTCTAGTATATTCTGGTATATTCTCGTATATTCTAGTATATTCTAGTATATTCAAGTATATTATGGTATATTCTAGTATATTCTTGTATATTCTATTATATTCTAATATAATCTGGTATATTCTACTGTATTCTAGTACATTCTGGTATATTCTAGTATATTATGGTATATTCTAGTATATTCTAGTATATTCTAGTATATTTTAGAATATTCTAGTATATTCTAGTATATTCTGGTATATTCTAGTATATTCTAGTATATTCTGGTATATTCTAGTATATTCTAGTATATTCTAGTATATTCTAGTATATTATGGTATATTCTAGTATATTCTTGTATATTCTAGTATATTCTAGTATAATCTGGTATATTCTAGTATATTCTAGTATATTCTGGTATATTCTGGTATATTCCAGTATATTCTAGTACATTCTGGTATATTCTAGTATATTCTGTTATAATTTTGTATATTCTGGAATATTCTAGCTTATTCTAGTATATTATGGTATATTCTAGTATATTCTAGTATATTCAAGTATATTCAAGTATATTCTCGTATATTCTAGTATATTCTAGTATATTCAAGTATATTATGGTATATTCTAGTATATTCTTGTATATTCTATTATATTCTAGTATAATCTGGTATATTCTACTGTATTCTAGTACATTCTGGTATATTCTAGTATATTATGGTATATTCTAGTATATTCTAGTATATTCTGGTATATTCTAGTATATTCTAGTATATTCTAGTATATTCAAGTATATTCTGCTATATTCTAGTACATTCTGGTATATTCAATTATATTCTAGTATATTCTAGTATATTCTAATATATTCTAGTATATTCTGGTATATTCTAGTATATTCTAGTATATTCTAGTATATTCTAGTATATTCTGGTATATTCTGGTATATTCTAGTATATTCTAGTATAATCTGGTATATTCTAGTATATTTTAGTATATTCTAGTACATTCTAGCATATTCTGGTATATTCTAGTATACTCTGGTATAATTTTGAATATTCTGGAATATTCTAGCTTATTCTAGTATATTATGGTATATTCTGGTATATTCTAGTATATTTTAGAATATTCTAGTATATTCTAGTATATTCTAATATATTCTAGTATATTCTGGTATATTCTAGTATATTCTAGCATATTCTAGTATATTCTAGTATATTCTGGTATATTCTGGTATATTCTAGTATATTCTAGTATAATCTGGTATATTCTAGTATATTTTAGTATATTCTAGTACATTCTAGCATATTCTGGTATATTCTAGTATATTCTGGTATAATTTTGTATATTCTGGAATATTCTAGCTTATTCTCGTATATTATGGTATATTCTGGTATATTCTAGTATATTTTAGAATATTCTAGTATATTCTAGTATATTCTGGTATATTCTAGTATATTCTAGTATATTCTGTTATAATTTTGTATATTCTGGAATATTCTAGCTTATTCTAGTATATTATGGTATATTCTGGTATATTCTAGTATATTATAGAATATTCTAGTATATTCTAGTATATTCTGGTATATTCTGGTATATTCCAGTATATTCTAGTACATTCTGGTATATTCTAGTATATTCTGTTATAATTTTGTATATTCTGGAATATTCTAGCTTATTCTAGTATATTATGGTATATTCTAGTATATTCTAGTATATTCAAGTATATTCAAGTATATTCTAGTATATTCTAGTATATTCTAGTATATTCTGGTATATTCTAGTATATTCTGGTATATTCTAGTATATTCTAGTATATTCTGGTATATTCTAGTATATTCTAGTATGTTCTAGTATATTCTAGTATATTATGGTATATTCTAGTATATTCTTGTATATTCTAGTATCTTCTAGTATATTCTGGTATATTCTAGTATATTCTGGTATATTCTAGTATATTCTAGTATATTCTGGTATATTCTGGTATATTCTAGTATATTCTAGTATATTCTGTTATAATTTTGTATATTCTGGAATATTCTAGCTTATTCTAGTATATTATGGTATATTCTGGTATATTCTACTATATTATAGAATATTCTAGTATATTCTAGTATATTCTGGTATATTCTGGTATATTCCAGTATATTCTAGTACATTCTGGTATATTCTAGTATATTCTGGTATAATTTTGTATATTCTGGAATATTCTAGCTTATTCTAGTATATTATGGTATATTCTAGTATATTCTAGTATATTCAAGTATATTCAAGTATATTCTCGTATATTCTAGTATATTCTAGTATATTCAAGTATATTATGGTATATTCTAGTATATTCTTGTATATTCTATTATATTCTAGTATAATCTGGTATATTCTACTGTATTCTAGTACATTATGGTATATTCTAGTATATTCTTGTATATTCTGGTATATTCTGGTATATTCTAGTATATTCTAGTATATTCAAGTATATTCTAGTATATTCTAGTATATTCTAGTATATTCTAGTATATTCTGGTATATTCCAGTATATTCTAGTACATTCTGGTATATTCTAGTATATTCTGTTATAATTTTGTATATTCTGGAATATTCTAGCTTATTCTAGTATATTATGGTATATTCTAGTATATTCTAATATATTCAAGTATATTCAAGTATATTCTCGTATATTCTAGTATATTCTAGTATATTCAAGTATATTATGGTATATTCTAGTACATTCTGGTATATTCAATTATATTCTAGTATATTCTAGTATATTCTAATATATTCTAGTATATTCTGGTATATTCTAGTATATTCTAGTATATTCTAGTATATTCTAGTATATTCTGGTATATTCTGGTATATTCTAGTATATTCTAGTATAATCTGGTATATTCTAGTATATTTTAGTATATTCTAGTACATTCTAGCATATTCTGGTATATTCTAGTATACTCTGGTATAATTTTGAATATTCTGGAATATTCTAGCTTATTCTAGTATATTATGGTATATTCTGGTATATTCTAGTATATTTTAGAATATTCTAGTATATTCTAGTATATTCTAATATATTCTAGTATATTCT
>CAJYYI030000201.1:0-30886 GCA_913789915.3 Sphecodes monilicornis
CTAGAAAATACTAGAATATACTAGAATGTAAAATACTATACTAGAATATACTAGAATAGACCAGAATATACTACAATACACTGAAGAATATACTTGAATATACTAGAATATACTAGAATATACTAGAATATACTAGAATATACTTGAATATACTTGAATATACTAGAATATACCAGAATATACTAGAATATACTAGAATATACTAGAATATACTTGAATATACTAGAATATACTGGAATATACGAGAATATACTAGAATATACTAGAATATACCAGAATATACTAGAATATACCATAGTATACTAGAATATACTAGAATATACCTGAATATACTAGAATATACTAGAATATACCAGAATATACCAGAATATACTAGAATATACTAGAATGCACTAGATATACTAGAATATACTAGAATATACTAGAATATACTAGAATATACCATAATATACTAGAATATGCTAGAATATACTAGAATATACTAGAATATACTAGAATATACTAGAATATAGTAGAATATACCGTAATATCCTAGAATATACCGTAATATCCTAGAATATACTAGTTATACTAGAATATACTAGACTATACTAGAATATACTAGAATATAATATAATGTACTAGAATATACTAGAATATACCAGAATATATTAGAATATACTAGAATATACTAGAATATACTAGAATATTCTAGAATATACTACAATATACTAGAATATACTTGAATATACTAGAATATACTAGAATATACTAGAATATACTAGAATATACTTGAATATACTTGAATATACTAGAATATACGAGAATATGATAGAATATACTAGAATATACTAGAATATACTAGAATATACTAGAATATACTAGAATATACTTAAATATACTTGAATATACTAGAATATACCAGAATATGCTAGTATATACTAGAATATACTAGAAAATATTAGAATACACTAGAATATACTAGAATATACTAGAATATACTAGAATATTCTAGAATATACTAGAATATACTAGAATATACTAAAATATACTTGAATATACTAGAATATACTAGAATATACTAGAATATACTAGAATATACTTGAATATACTTGAATATACTAGAATATACGAGAATATGCTAGAATATACTAGAATATACCACAGTATACTAGAATATACTAGAATACACTTGAATTATACTAGAATATACTGGCATATACCAGAATATACTAGAATATACTAGAATATACTATAATATACTTGAATATACTAGAATGTACTAGAATATACCAGAATATACTAGAATATACCATAGTATACTAGAATATACTAGAATAAACTAGAATATACTTGAATATACTAGAATATACTAGAATATAGTAGAATATACTTGAATATACTAGAATATACTAGAATATACTTGAATATACTAGAATATACTAGAATATAGTAGAATATACCGTAATATCCTAGAATATACTAGAATATACTAGAATATACTAGAATATACTAGAATATATTAGAATACACTAGAATATACCAGAATATACTACAATACACTAGAATATACTAGAATATACTTGAACATACTAGAATATAGTAGAATATACCGTAATATCCTAGAATATACTAGAATATACTAGAATATACTAGAATATACTAGACTATACTAGAATATACTAGAATATACTAGAATATACCAGAATATACTAGAATATACTAGAATATACTAGAATATACTAGAATATTCTAGAATATTCTAGAATATACTAGAATATACTAGAATATACTAGAATATACTTGAATATACTAGAATATACTAGAATATACTAGAATATACTTGAATATACTTGAATATACTAGAATATACTAGAATATACTAGAATATACTAGACTATACTAGAATAAACTTGAATATACGAGAATATACTAGAATATACTTGAATATACTAGAATATACTAGAATATACTAGAATATACTAGAATATACTAGAATATAGTAGAATATACCGTAATATCCTAGAATATACTAGAATATACTAGAATATACTAGACTATACTAGAATATACTAGAATATACTAGAATATACTAGAATATACCAGAATATACTAGAATATACTAGAATATACAGTAATATCCTAGAATATACTAGAATATTCTAGAATATACTAGAATATCCTAGAATATACTTGAATATACTAGAATATACTAGAATATACTAGAATATACTAGAATATACTTGAATATACTTGAATATACTAGAATATACGAGAATATGATAGAATATACTAGAATATACTAGAATATACTAGAATATACTAGAATATACTAGAATATACCATAATATCTTAGAATATACTAGAATATACTAGAATATACTAGAACATACTAGAATAAACCAGAAATATACTACAATACACTGAAGAAATATACTTGAATATACTAGAATATACTAGAATATACTAGAATATACTAGAATATACTTGAATATACTTGAATATACTAGAATATACCAGAATATGCTAGAATATACCAGAATATACTAGAAATTACTATAATATCCTAGAATATACTAGAATATACTTGAATATACTAGAATATACTGGAATATACGAGAATATACTAGAATATACCAGAATATACTAGAATATACCATAGTATACTAGAATATACTAGAATATACCTGAATATACTAGAATATACTAGAATATACCAGAATATACTAGAATATACTAGAATGCACTAGATATACTAGAATTATACTAGAATATACTAGAATATACTAGAATATACCATAATATACTAGAATATGCTAGAATATACTAGAATATACTAGAATATACTAGAATATACTAGAATATAGTAGAATATACCGTAATATCCTAGAATATACTGGATTATACTAGAATATACTAGACTATACTAGAATATACTAGAATATACTAGAATATACTAGAATATACCAGAATATATTAGAATATACTAGAATATACTAGAATATACTAGAATATTCTAGAATATACTACAATATACTGGAATATACTAGAATATACTTGAATATACTAGAATATACTAGAATATACTAGAATATACTAGAATATACTTGAATATACTTGAATATACTAGAATATACGAGAATATGATAGAATATACTAGAATATACTAGAATATACTAGAATATACTAGAATATACTTAAATATACTTGAATATACTAGAATATACCAGAATATGCTAGTATATACTAGAATATACTAGAATATATTAGAATACACTAGAATATACTAGAATATACTAGAATATACTAGAATATTCTAGAATATACTAGAATATACTAGAATATACTAGAATATACTTGAATATACTAGAATATACTAGAATATACTAGAATATACTAGAATTATACTTGAATATACTTGAATATACTAGAATATACGAGAATATGCTAGAATATACTAGAATATACTAGAATATACTAGAATACACTTGAATATACTAGAATATACTGGCATATACCAGAATATACTAGAACATACCAGAATATAATAGAATATACCAGAATATACTAGAATATACCATAGTATACTAGAATATACTAGAATATACCAGAATATTCTAGAATATACCATAGTATACCTGAATATACTAGAATATACTAGAATATACCAGAATATACTAGAATATACTAGAATGCACTAGATATACTAGAATATACTAGGATATACTAGAATATACTAGAATATACCATAATATACTAGAATATGCTAGAATATACTAGAATGTAATAGAATATACTAGAATATATTAGAATGCACTAGATATACTAGAATATACTAGAATATACTAGAATATACTAGAATATACCAGAATATACTAGAATATACTAGAATATACCAGAATATACTAGAATATACTAGAATATACCAGAATATACTAGAATATACCACAGTATACTAGAATATACTAGAATATACTTGAATATACTTGAATATACTAGAATATACCAGAATATACTAGAATATACTAGAATATACTAGAATATACTAGAATATTCTGGAATATACCAGAATATAATAGAATATACTAGAATATACTAGAGTATACTAGAATATACTAGAATATACTAGAATATACTAGAATATACTAGAATATTCTAGAATATACTAGAATATACTAGAATATACTAGAATATACTAGAATATACTAGAACATACTAGAATAAACCAGAATATACTAGAATATACTAGAATATACTAGAATATACTAGAATATACTTGAATATACTAGAATATACTAGAATATACTAGAATATACTAGAATATACTAGAATATACTAGAATATACTAGAATATACTAGAACATACTAGAATAAACCAGAATATACTAGAATATACTAGAATATACTAGAATATACTAGAATATACTTGAATATACTTGAATATACTAGAATATTCGAGAATATGCTAGAATATACTAGAATATACTAGAATATAATAGAATATACTAGAATATAGTGGAATATACCATAATATCCTATATACCATAATATATATATACCATAATATCCTATATACTAGAATATAGTGGAATATACCATAATATCCTAGAATATACTAGAATACACTAGAATATACCCGAATATACTACAATACACTGGAATATACTAGAATATACTAGAATATACTAGAATATAGTAGAATATACCGTAATATCCTAGAAAATACTAGAATATACTAGAATATACTAGAATATACTAGAATATTCCAGAATATACTAAAATATACTAGAATATACCAAAATATACTAGAATATACCATAGTATACTAGAATATACTAGAATAAACGAGAATATACTTGAATATACTTGAATATACTAGAATATTCTAGAATATTCTAGAATATACTAGAATATACTAGAATATACTAGAATATACTTGAATATACTAGAATATACTAGAATATACTAGAATATACTTGAATATACTTGAATATACTAGAATATACGAGAATAAACTTGAATATACGAGAATATACTAGAATATACTTGAATATACTAGAATATACTAGAATATACTAGAATATACTAGAATATACTAGAATATAGTAGAATATACCGTAATATCCTAGAATATACTAGTTATACTAGAATATACTAGACTATACTAGAATATACTAGAATATACTAGAATATACTAGAATATACCAGAATATACTAGAATATACTAGAATATACTAGAATATACTAGAATATTCTAGAATATACTAGAATATACTGGAATATACTAGAATATACTTGAATATACTAGAATATACTAGAATATACTAGAATATACTTGAATATACTTGAATATACTAGAATATACGAGAATATGATAGAATATACTAGAATATACTAGAATATACTAGAATATACTAGAATATACTAGAATATACTAGAATATACTAGAATATACTAGAATATACTAGAACATACTAGAATAAACCAGAATATACTACAATACACTGAAGAATATACTTGAATATACTAGAATATACTAGAATATACTAGAATATACTAGAATATACTTGAATATACTTGAATATACTAGAATATACCAGAATATGCTAGAATATACCAGAATATACTAGAATATACTAGAATATACTAGAATATACTTGAATATACTAGAATATACTGGAATATACCATAATATCCGAGAATATACTAGAATATACCAGAATATACTAGAATATACCATAGTATACTAGAATATACTAGAATATACCTGAATATACTAGAATATACTAGAATATACCAGAATATACTAGAATATACTAGAATATACTAGAATGCACTAGATATACTAGAATATACTAGAATATACTAGAATATACTAGAATATACTAGAATATACCATAATATACTAGACTTATGCTAGAATATACTAGAATATACTAGAATATACTAGAATATACTAGAATATAGTAGAATATACCGTAATATCCTAGAATATACTAGAATATACTAGAATATACTAGACTATACTAGAATATACTAGAATATACTAGAATATACTAGAATATACCAGAATATATTAGAATATACTAGAATATACTAGAATATAACTAGAATATTCTAGAATATACTACAATATACTGGAATATACTAGAATATACTTGAATATACTAGAATATACTAGAATATACTAGAATATACTAGAATATACTTGAATATACTTGAATATACGAGAATATGATAGAATATACTAGAATATACTAGAATATACTTGAATATACTAGAATATACTAGAATATACTTAAATATACTTGAATATACTAGAATATACCAGAATATGCTAGTATATACTAGAATATACTAGAATATATTAGAATACACTAGAATATACTAGAATATACTAGAATATACTAGAATATTCTAGAATATACTAGAATATACTAGAATATACTAAAATATACTTGAATATACTAGAATATACTAGAATATACTAGAATATACTAGAATATACTTGAATATACTTGAATATACTAGAATATACGAGAATATGCTAGAATATACTAGAATATACTAGAATATACTAGAATTTACTAGAATATTCTTGAATATACTAGAATATACTGGCATATACCAGAATATACTAGAATATACTAGAATATACCAGAATATACTAGAATATACCATAGTATACTAGAATATACTAGAATATACCAGAATATACTAGAATATACCATAGTATACTAGAATATACTAGAATATACTAGAATATACTTGAATATACTAGAATATACTAGAATATAGTAGAATATACCATAATATCTTAGAATATACTAGAATATACTAGAATATACTTGAATATACTAGAATATACTAGAATATAGTAGAATATACCGTAATATCCTAGAATATACTAGAATATACTAGAATATACTAGAATATATTAGAATACACTAGAATATACCAGAATATACTACAATACACTAGAATATACTAGAATATACTTGAACATACTAGAATATAGTAGAATATACCGTAATATCCTAGAATATACTAGAATATACTAGAATATACTAGACTATACTAGAATATACTAGAATATACTAGAATATACCAGAATATACTAGAATATACTAGAATATACTAGAATATACTAGAATATTCTAGAATATTCTAGAATATACTAGAATATACTAGAATATACTAGAATATACTTGAATATACTAGAATATACTAGAATATACTAGAATATACTTGAATATACTTGAATATACTAGAATATACGAGAATATGCTAGAATATACTAGAATATACTAGAATATACTAGAATAAACTTGAATATACGAGAATATACTAGAATATACTTGAATATACTAGAATATACTAGAATATACTAGAATATACTAGAATATACTAGAATATACTAGAATATAGTAGAATATACCGTAATATCCTAGAATATACTAGAATATACTAGAATATACTAGACTATACTAGAATATACTAGAATATACTAGAATATACTAGAATATACCAGAATATACTAGAATATACTAGAATATACCAGAATATTCTAGAATATACTAGAATATACTAGAATATACTAGAATATACTAGAATATTCTAGAATATACTAGAATATACTGGAATATACTAGAATATTCTTGAATATACTAGAATATACTAGAATATACTAGAATACCCCAGAATATACTAGAATATACTTGAATATACTTGAATATACTAGAATATACGAGAATATGATAGAATATACTAGAATATACTAGAATATACTAGAATATACTAGAATATACTAGAATATACTAGAATATACTAGAATATACTAGAATATACTAGAACAAACTAGAATATACCAGATATACTACAATACACTCAAGAATATACTTGAATATACTAGAATATACTAGAATATACTAGAATATACTAGAATATACTTGAATATACTTGAATATACTAGAATATACCAGAATATGCTAGAATATACTAGAATATACTAGAATATACTAGAATATACTTGAATATACTAGAATATACTAGAATATACTAGAATATACCAGAATATACTAGAATATACCATAGTATACTAGAATATACTAGAATATACCTGAATATACTAGAATATACTAGAATATACTAGAATATACCAGAATATACTAGAATATACTAGAATGCACTAGATATACTAGAATATACTAGAATATACTAGAATATACTAGAATATACCATAATATACTAGAATATGCTAGAATATACTAGAATATACTAGAATATACTAGAATATACTAGAATATAGTAGAATATACCGTAATATCCTAGAATATACTGGATTATACTAGAATATACTAGACTATACTAGAATATACTAGAATATACTAGAATATACTAGAATATACCAGAATATATTAGAATATACTAGAATATACTAGAATATACTAGAATATTCTAGAATATACTACAATATACTGGAATATACTAGAATATACTTGAATATACTAGAATATACTAGAATATACTAGAATATACTAGAATATACTTGAATATACTTGAATATACTAGAATATACGAGAATATGATAGAATATACTAGAATATACTAGAATATACTAGAATATACTAGAATATACTTAAATATACTTGAATATACTAGAATATACCAGAATATGCTAGTATATACTAGAATATACTAGAATATATTAGAATACACTAGAATATACTAGAATATACTAGAATATACTAGAATATTCTAGAATATACTAGAATATACTAGAATATACTAGAATATACTTGAATATACTAGAATATACTAGAATATACTAGAATATACTAGAATATACTTGAATATACTTGAATATACTAGAATATACGAGAATATGCTAGAATATACTAGAATATACTAGAATATACTAGAATACACTTGAATATACTAGAATATACTGGCATATACCAGAATATACTAGAATATACTAGAATATACCAGAATATACTAGAATATACCATAGTATACTAGAATATACTAGAATATACCAGAATATTCTAGAATATACCATAGTATACCTGAATATACTAGAATATACTAAAATATACCAGAATATACTAGAATATACTAGAATGCACTAGATATACTAGAATATACTAGGATATACTAGAATATACTAGAATATACCATAATATACTAGAATATGCTAGAATATACTAGAATGTAATAGAATATACTAGAATATATTAGAATGCACTAGATATACTAGAATATACTAGAATATACTTGAACATACTAGAATATACTAGAATATTCCAGAATATACTAGAATATACTAGAATATACCAGAATATACTAAAATATACTAGAATATACCAGAATATACTAGAATATACCACAGTATACTAGAATATACTAGAATATACTTGAATATACTTGAATATACTAGAATATACCAGAATATACTAGAATATACTAGAATATACTAGAATATACTAGAATATTCTGGAATATACCAGAATATAATAGAATATACTAGAATATACTAGAGTATACTAGAATATACTAGAATATACTAGAATATACTAGAATATACTAGAATATTCTAGAATATACTAGAATATACTAGAATATACTAGAATATACTAGAATATACTAGAACATACTAGAATAAACCAGAATATACTAGAATATACTAGAATATACTAGAATATACTAGAATATACTTGAATATACTAGAATATACTAGAATATACTAGAATATACTAGAATATACTAGAATATTCTAGAATATACTAGAATATACTAGAACATACTAGAATAAACCAGAATATACTAGAATATACTAGAATATACTAGAATATACTAGAATATACTTGAAAACACTAGAATATACTAGAATATACCAGAATATAATAGAATATACTAGAATATACTAGAATATACTAGAATATACTAGAATATACTTGAATATACTAGAATATACTAGAATACAGTTGAATATACTAGAATATACTGGCATATACCAGAATATACTAGAATATACTAGAATATACCAGAATATACTAGAATATACCATAGTATACCTGAATATACTAGAATATACTAGAATATACCAGAATATACTAGAATATACTAGAATGCACTAGATATACTAGAATATACTAGAATATACTAGAATATACTAGAATATACCATAATATACTAGAATATGCTAGAATATACTAGAATGTAATAGAATATACTAGAATATATTAGAATGCACTAGATATACTAGAATATACTAGAATATACTTGAACATACTAGAATATACTAGAATATACCAGAATATACTAGAATATACTAGAATATACTAGAACATACTAGAATAAACCAGAATATACTACAATACACTGAAGAATATACTTGAATATACTAGAATATACTAGAATATACTAGAATATACTAGAATATACTTGAATATACTTGAATATACTAGAATATACCAGAATATGCTAGAATATACCAGAATATACTAGAATATACTAGAATATACTAGAATATACTTGAATATACTAGAATATACTGGAATATACGAGAATATACTAGAATATACCAGAATATACTAGAATATACCATAGTATACTAGAATATACTAGAATATACCTGAATATACTAGAATATACTAGAATATACCAGAATATACCAGAATATACTAGAATATACTAGAATGCACTAGATATACTAGAATATACTAGAATATACTAGAATATACTAGAATATACCATAATATACTAGAATATGCTAGAATATACTAGAATATACTAGAATATACTAGAATATACTAGAATATAGTAGAATATACCGTAATATCCTAGAATATACTAGTTATACTAGAATATACTAGACTATACTAGAATATACTAGAATATACTAGAATATACTAGAATATACCAGAATATATTAGAATATACTAGAATATACTAGAATATACTAGAATATTCTAGAATATACTACAATATACTGGAATATACTAGAATATACTTGAATATACTAGAATATACTAGAATATACTAGAATATACTAGAATATACTTGAATATACTTGAATATACTAGAATATACGAGAATATGATAGAATATACTAGAATATACTAGAATATACTAGAATATACTAGAATATACTTAAATATACTTGAATATACTAGAATATACCAGAATATGCTAGTATATACTAGAATATACTAGAATATATTAGAATACACTAGAATATACTAGAATATACTAGAATATACTAGAATATTCTAGAATATACTAGAATATACTAGAATATACTAAAATATACTTGAATATACTAGAATATACTAGAATATACTAGAATATACTAGAATATACTTGAATATACTTGAATATACTAGAATATACGAGAATATGCTAGAATATACTAGAATATACTAGAATATACTAGAATACACTTGAATATACTAGAATATACTGGCATATACCAGAATATACTAGAATATACTAGAATATACCAGAATATACTAGAATATACCATAGTATACTAGAATATACTAGAATATACCAGAATATACTAGAATATACCATAGTATACTAGAATATACTAGAATAAACTAGAATATACTTGAATATACTAGAATATACTAGAATATAGTAGAATATACCATAGTATCTTAGAATATACTAGAATATACTAGAATATACTTGAATATACTAGAATATACTAGAATATAGTAGAATATACCGTAATATCCTAGAATATACTAGAATATACTAGAATATACTAGAATATATTAGAATACACTAGAATATACCAGAATATACTACAATACACTAGAATATACTAGAATATACTTGAACATACTAGAATATAGTAGAATATACCGTAATATCCTAGAATATACTAGAATATACTAGAATATACTAGACTATACTAGAATATACTAGAATATACTAGAATATACCAGAATATACTAGAATATACTAGAATATACTAGAATATACTAGAATATTCTAGAATATTCTAGAATATACTAGAATATACTAGAATATACTAGAATATACTTGAATATACTAGAATATACTAGAATATACTAGAATATACTTGAATATACTTGAATATACTAGAATATACGAGAATATGCTAGAATATACTAGAATATACTAGAATATACTAGAATAAACTTGAATATACGAGAATATACTAGAATATACTTGAATATACTAGAATATACTAGAATATACTAGAATATACTAGAATATACTAGAATATACTAGAATATAGTAGAATATACCGTAATATCCTAGAATATACTAGTTATACTAGAATATACTAGACTATACTAGAATATACTAGAATATACTAGAATATACTAGAATATACCAGAATATACTAGAATATACTAGAATATACTAGAATATACTAGAATATACTAGAATATTCTAGAATATACTAGAATATACTGGAATATACTAGAATATACTTGAATATACTAGAATATACTAGAATATACTAGAATATACTAGAATATACTTGAATATACTTGAATATACTAGAATATACGAGAATATGATAGAATATACTAGAATATACTAGAATATACTAGAATATACTAGAATATACTAGAATATACTAGAATATACTAGAATATACTAGAATATACTAGAACAAACTAGAATAAACCAGAATATACTACAATACACTGAAGAATATACTTGAATATACTAGAATATACTAGAATATACTAGAATATACTAGAATATACTTGAATATACTTGAATATACTAGAATATACCAGAATATGCTAGAATATACCAGAATATACTAGAATATACTAGAATATACTAGAATATACTTGAATATACTAGAATATACTGGAATATACGAGAATATACTAGAATATACCAGAATATACTACAATATACCATAGTATACTAGAATATACTAGAATATACCTGGATATACTAGAATATACTAGAATATACCAGAATATACCAGAATATACTAGAATATACTAGAATGCACTAGATATACTAGAATATACTAGAATATACTAGAATATACTAGAATATACCATAATATACTAGAATATGCTAGAATATACTAGAATATACTAGAATATACTAGAATATACTAGAATATAGTAGAATATACCGTAATATCCTAGAATATACTAGTTATACTAGAATATACTAGACTATACTAGAATATACTAGAATATACTAGAATATACTAGAATATACCAGAATATATTAGAATATACTAGAATATACTAGAATATACTAGAATATTCTAGAATATACTACAATATACTGGAATATACTAGAATATACTTGAATATACTAGAATATACTAGAATATACTAGAATATACTAGAATATACTTGAATATACTTGAATATACTAGAATATACGAGAATATGATAGAATATACTAGAATATACTAGAATATACTAGAATATACTAGAATATACTTAAATATACTTGAATATACTAGAATATACCAGAATATGCTAGTATATACTAGAATATACTAGAATATATTAGAATACACTAGAATATACTAGAATATACTAGAATATACTAGAATATTCTAGAATATACTAGAATATACTAGAATATACTAGAATATACTTGAATATACTAGAATATACTAGAATATACTAGAATATACTAGAATATACTTGAATATACTTGAATATACTAGAATATACGAGAATATGCTAGAATATACTAGAATATACTAGAATATACTAGAATAAACTTGAATATACTAGAATATACTGGCATATACCAGAATATACTAGAATATACTAGAATATACTAGAATATAGTAGAATATACCGTAATATCCTAGAATATACTAGTTATACTAGAATATACTAGACTATACTAGAATATACTAGAATATACTAGAATATACTAGAATATACCAGAATATATTAGAATATACTAGAATATACTAGAATATACTAGAATATTCTAGAATATACTACAATATACTGGAATATACTAGAATATACTTGAATATACTAGAATATACTAGAATATACTAGAATATACTAGAATATACTTGAATATACTTGAATATACTAGAATATACGAGAATATGATAGAATATACTAGAATATACTAGAATATACTAGAATATACTAGAATATACTTAAATATACTTGAATATACTAGAATATACCAGAATATGCTAGTATATACTAGAATATACTAGAATATATTAGAATACACTAGAATATACTAGAATATACTAGAATATACTAGAATATTCTAGAATATACTAGAATATACTAGAATATACTAAAATATACTTGAATATACTAGAATATACTAGAATATACTAGAATATACTAGAATATACTTGAATATACTTGAATATACTAGAATATACGAGAATATGCTAGAATATACTAGAATATACTAGAATATACTAGAATACACTTGAATATACTAGAATATACTGGCATATACCAGAATATACTAGAATATACTAGAATATACCAGAATATACTAGAATATACCATAGTATACTAGAATATACTAGAATATACCAGAATATACTAGAATATACCATAGTATACTAGAATATACTAGAATAAACTAGAATATACTTGAATATACTAGAATATACTAGAATATAGTAGAATATACCATAGTATCTTAGAATATACTAGAATATACTAGAATATACTTGAATATACTAGAATATACTAGAATATAGTAGAATATACCGTAATATCCTAGAATATACTAGAATATACTAGAATATACTAGAATATACTAGAATACACTAGAATATACCAGAATATACTACAATACACTAGAATATACTAGAATATACTTGAACATACTAGAATATAGTAGAATATACCGTAATATCCAAGAATATACTAGAATATACTAGAACCCGACTAGAAATTTCAGTTAGGCAGTCATTAGACTCGCATTGGGCTAGCCTAATTTGGTCATTAGGCCCTAGTGAGGCAGCCCCATTAGGCGCGAATGCGCAATGTAACGCTAGGTACCGCTGACTGCCTAATTGGGAACGCCGCATTAGGTTTTCCCAATGACTATCCAATGAGGCAAACCGCATTAGGCGCACATTAGGGTTTCAGTTAGGCCCTAATGCGGCTGCCCCATTGGGCAAGCATGCGGCATGTAACGCTGAATATCCGCGACTGCCTAATTGGGAAAGCCGCATGGGGCTCGTATTAGAAAACCCGCGTATGGGGCCACATTGGGTTTTCCCAATGACTATCTAATTCGGCAGACCGCATTAGGCAACATTGGGATAGCCTTATTAGGCCCTCATTGTGAGACATTCATGAAATCTCACGAATTTTTACAAAAATAGGATTGGTGGAAAAGGAAACTATATAAAGGCAATACAAGAAGTGAATGATATTGTCGTTATATTATTCTCGACGTATTAAATATATTAATAGAGGAAGTGCATTTATATATTTATATAACTTCTGCGTTTCTTACAATTGACCTGACAATATTTTTATTTTACATAATAATCCGCAGTCTTCTCATGAGGAAAATAAGATCTATGGTAGTATTCAGTTAGTTAATTCGCTTTATTACATTTTTCATTTACTATTGGAAAATATTTTAAATCAAATTAAATTTAAATTAAATTAATAAATCAAAATAAAATTAATAAATGAAATTAAATGAAATATAATTATATTTAAAAGCACCCGGCAGCCGACTCCGCCAACTTCCAATTAACAACAAATGCTTAACCTACACGCGTTTAATCTATACTATGCTTAACTTAATTACTATGCGCTTAAATCTACGACATATACAGTAAGTGTAAAATGTATTCACACGACTTTTAGAACAGAATAACCTTTTTATAATTGTACCAAACAATCTGATTTTTATATAATAAATTACAAGCATTGGTTCACGAAGTGATATGCACAAAAAATTTTCCAAAAATTATACTTTACAAGGTCATATGCAAAAATAAAAAAGCATTTGTTAAAACATTTTTATTTGGGACCTTAATGAAAATTTAAAATATATATATATGTGTTTTGTAGATCTATGTTACTTATACACATGCTGAAAATTTCATCGAAATCAATTAACATACACACGCGCTACAAGCGGTTAAAGATGGCGAAAATCGTAGTTTTACACGAGTTTTGATCAATTTCTGCTTAAAATCCACAGAATCGTATATCTTTCGATGCGGGTAGTTTTCTCCTGCGTCAACCGATTTCGATGAAATTTTTAGTATGTGTATAACTAACATAAATCTACAAAACATACATATTTATAAATTTTCATTATGGTCCCAAATAAAAATGTTTTAACAAATGCCTTTTTTTAATAACCTTGTAAATTATAATTTTTGGAAAATTTTTTGTGCATATCACTTCGTAAACCACTGCTTGTAATTGATTACACTGTCCAACAAATTCAAACTTTTTTTTGATCTTTCGATTCTCACTATACAATTGTTATAGAGTTTGCTGCGCTGATTCCGAATCTGGCCTTAATTTTTCTTCTAGACGCACAGTTTTTGAGAAATTTGAGTTTGAAAAAAAACATTTTTCGACTTTGAACAAAGATTGTGATGTTATTATAAAAGATATTATAATATTCTTTAGAGCAAAAGTCCTCTAGACTTCCCGAATCCAGTGATGTGCAATAGTAATCCATTATGATTGTTTAAACATGTTTAAACAAACATTAAAGACGGAGATGCACCACTTTTGCACCCTTCTTTGATGATATTTTTTAATTTATCCGAAAAAATTAGGGTCCAGCGGAAAATCGAACTACACCACGCGATAGAGCAGACTTTTATTTTGAGAAACCAGCCAATCAGGTTTCGAACTTCGACGTTTTTACTGAGCTAGAAAGCAAAATATCATCGCGGAACACGAGTCGCCGCAAGTGGTGCTCTGTCAAAGCGACTGCATCGCTGTTACGCCGCGCCGCGCCGTATCCCGTCGAACGACCGCGGTAATGGCAGATCACCACTGGCGGCGACTCGTGTTCCGCGATGATATTTTACTGACTGGCTCGGTAAAAACGTCGATGATTGAAACCTGACAGGGTGATTTCTCAAGATAAGAGTCTGCTCTATCGCGTGGTGTAATTCGATTTTCGGCAGGGCCCTAATTTTTTCGGATAAATTAAAAAATATGTTTAAACAATCATAATGTATTACTATTGAACATCACGGGATTCGGGAAAGTCTAGAGAATCCTTTGCTGTAATGAACACTATAATATCTTTTATAATAACATCACAATATTTGTTCAAAGTCGAAAAATGTTTTTTTAACTCAAATTTCTCAAAAACTGTGCGTCTAGGAGAAAAATTAAGGCCAGATTCGGAATCAGCCAAAAAGGCTTTTTGGCTGTTGGACCGTGTTATATAAAAATCAGGTTGTTTGGTACAATTATAAAAAAGTTATTCTGTTCTAAAGGGCGTACGAATACCTATATTTACACTCACTGTATAAATGAATAATCTGAAGGTAGAGTATCCTCGTTCGCGTTTTGAATGTTTACAGCACCTTTCGTCTGGCGTTTAACTCGCCCTCCTTCCCAATCTCTACAATGATGTAAGACGGTTGCTACAACTTTGATGATGTCGCTTTCGTTTAATGGATTCGTATTGTTCGAAAAGGTGGACAGCAGCGTAGCTGGAATAAAAAATCAATTTCATTAGATTATTTCATAATTCAATTAATACAAATCTTATAAATGGAAAATGGAAACATACATTTCACAACATTGTAAAGATTCGTATTGACAAATACGAATAATTTTCCATCGGCTTGCTTCACCGGGTTGCATTTTAGTTCCATCGGCTTGCTTCACCGGGTTGCATTTTAGGGCGAGTTCTCGGGATAAGCAGAACCGTAACATTTCGCCCACGTTCCGCACGATTGTTGCACGTTTGTTAACCATATTGATTAATTTATGTGCCTACAAAAAATTTTACGATAGAATTAATTCTTGTTTTACTTACATATAATAAATAAATAAATATGAAAAAATAGAACAGTATAAAAGCTTACTAATTTTTGACGAAAATCCATCTCCCCTTTAATCCTTTCGTCGAATTTGTTGAACTCTTCCATCGTACGACACGGAAGAAATCTCCAATTATCCTCAAAATCGGACGTTAAATCGCAATTGTCACCGTTACCGATCGTTTTCTCCGTCAGCACTTTCAGGGTTGTTTTTAGGTCAATCATTTGACTACCCAGTTGACTTACTTGGACGACCAGCGATTTAAAATTGGCGTCCATTGTTTCGTTCTGTTGCGTGAATTTTGTTTCAAAGTAATCTGTAATAAATTTAAATGTTATGGTTGTAAAAATGCCTATAAAGCATTATTGAATGGACGAACCATTTATTGTTTTAAATAATTTCTTTATCTAATAGTTTAGCATAATTACTTTTCAATGAATTTATTTCTTCTTGACATGAACATGTCGGCTGTACAGATGTGGATTGGTGCGCTGAGTTTGAGAATGTCGGCGGCGGTGAATTACAATCAAAGTTGCTATCCGAGCTTTCTGTCAAGGCAACTGTCCGTTTTACTTTTCCCGTGTTCATCACTTTCTTCCCACGTGGTATCTTTCTCCTTTTTTTATCCTTTCTGAACTCGACGTCTTCTACAGTATCAGAATTCATCTCTGAATCTGTCTCATCTAAAACTTTTAATGCATCGTTTTATTTTTTGACGATTTAAATGATTGCGTCGATTGATAAATTATAATCACTGAATAGCAGAACAAAATAATGGCATTTACAATTAAAAAGGTACACTTTCTAAAAAAACTGCAAAAAATTAATGATTAAAAATTGAAGTATCTTACTTGTTTTGTTATCCACTATTTTTTTCTGATGTTTACGCCTGAGACCATTTCTTGTTATTTCAGCCATTCTTGAAAACACGTTGCACTCACTGGTAAACTTTTCTCTCGTCGGACACGTTTCGTTTCTTCAGAGCGTTTGAAAGAACTAATGGTGCAGTCACACTTCACACTGGATGCAGTGTCGCCAGAACACTATCCCATTTCACAGTTGCTAGATCAGGGGAATTGGGAGGAAAGAGCTCGATGTAGGCCGAAGTCGCCCGAAGAAGACCGAAGTGGTCTCACTGGAGTCCATCCGATTTCACCAGCCGATTTTAACCGTTTTGGACGACTACGGACCAACGAAACGCATACAATGTAACCACACAGTCGGCCGATTTGATCGGTCGACGTCTAACTATATATATATATATATATGGTTACATTGTATGCGTTTGTATATATATATACACAATATACTTTTGATCAGTCTCTGCTTAAAATCCACAGAATCGTACATCTTTCGATGCGTGCCTTTTATTCCTGCGTTAGCCGACTTCGATGCAATTTTCAGCATGCGTATAACTAACATAGATCTACAAAACATATATCTTAAATTTTCAAAAGTCCCCTTCCTCGATGACGTCTTCAAGGGCCCGGGACAATTTACGACCGTCGCGGCACCACGCTGTCGGGGCCCGTCGTTGCCGATGTTTACCCCTAGTCGTCATTATTTGAGGGAGTATTTTTCTAACATGCCCAATTCTGACTGTAGCATTATTGAAACACTAATAATTATATTACATCGTAATAGATATATTTTTTAATAATATACGTTATGCTTTTGATATTGTATGCACTTCACATATGCAGTAGAGGCATTACCAAAATTTGTTCTCTAACCCCATCACTGAAATCAAATGGAACCATTTTGCTTTTAATATCGGTAATTTTACACATTATAGTGTTCGTATTTCTACCGCTAACATTCCATATTTGGAGATGATGTGAATTACAAGCATTATAGGAATAAAGTGCCTCTCTCTTCTTCAATATCTTTCCTGTAATTTTGATACGATTTACGTCATCGTTTGGGGATAACCACATACTATCTAATTGTACGATTTCATTGCTATTCAATAAAACTGTATTATTGGGAAATGTAGTGGTTAGTAGTGCCTCTTTATATTGAACTCGTTTAACTAGTATTTTATTCTCTAATTCTTTTGATCTTAATAGTCTAGTAATTTGGATTGTAGGCGGAGTATCAGCTCTTTCGTTCCAAATATGAGACATTTCATTCAATCTACGGCATAATTGAGAGAGAGGCTTATTTCCATTTCGAAGAAGTCGTTTCATTTTTCCTAGAGCATTTTCGAATGGAAAACTGGAAATATTGGACAGAGAACAGTTCATATTTTTAACATCATCTGCAAGATGGATCAAATTATGTACGTTTCCAATCATAAATTCATTTCCATATATAAATGGTGCTTTGGTCACAAATTTCGTTAAACACAATCTAGCATATTTACATTTATTCACGGCTAATTCTTTAGACGATAAGATTCTGCAACCAGTATGTAGGAGTAATAAATGTTTGTATATGTCAGTTGGTAAAATTTCTTTGAAGATAACAGGAGCTGCGTATAACAATAAAAATCGGTATTCAGTGGCTTTGAATTTATGATACTCTGTTAGTGATCTAGTCGTTCGTTGAAATTCAGCAGGTACTTTTATTCTTTTTAGTAAATTTGATAATTGCACCTTAGCACGATCACTCAGCTTCAACCTTTTCACATTTCCATCTATCCAGTAGTGTAATAGTTTTTTCATAATTCCCAAATATAATAAGTGCATAGAGTCCAACAAAAAGTGACTGATCATATCAATTTTCGGATATAAGCGAAGCAAAGGAGATATTCCTATATGATGTTGTGCATTAGTTTGATGTCTAAATGATAAATCACTTCTTTTCTTACCATTTATAAATGGATAAATGATCCGGTTTTTATATCTTTTGCCACGTATCGTACATCTTTCACAGGCCCAATATCCTGCGTGACCCTTAATACATTTCACAACCGAACGCGCAGGTCTGTCACATATAAAAGCTTTGATAGATATAGAAAATGTTCTATTATCTATAGCAATGCCAGTACGTTGCAGATCGTTAATTTCGTCTATAAATTGTTCCAAATATCGTTCCATATTGGTTGGCTTTCCATGTCCACAATAAACGGCAACAGGAAATGGTTGATAAACGTCAGGATCATGAAAAATTTTACATAAAATTGGCCAAAACTGTACTCTGCTCGACTTAAATAATGGTAAACCATCAACGTTGAACATTAGTGGTATATCACTACTTTTATGCATCTCTGGATTTACACATTTCTCCAGAACTTTACTTATCCCAAAGTATACAAACTCATCATTGGTGTTATTAAAGCTTTCGGTGATATAATTTGTGGATGTTGTATCTAGAAATGTCTTGGCTGTTTTAGGTAAATTAGGATAAGAATGTCTCCTTAATATGTCCATCAATATTTCTAGTCGAGTATGTGGTATTGGCGGATCCATGAGAGCCCATTCGCGTATATCTCGTATGTCATTAAAGCCACTTTCTTGACAATTCTTTGCAGTTACTTCTGTCGTCTTAGCGCTTGTATTCTGATAATGTATAAAAGATTCTGTATGATTATTTCCACTGTTATGTCCTGTATCTTCCCTTGTCTCGTCTCCCTCTGACGACACAATATCATCATTAATTACTTGTGGTGTATTACGATCAACTTGTGAAACTTGTACAACATCCGACACGACACTATCTGAATTTTCGCTCCCACGTTCTGCATAGATTCTTGATTCACTATTTTCCAACATCACTATCGCATCTGCTTCCGAATTTATAAATTCTGTGCATTGCTGATCACTTAATAATTTACGACGCTTACGAAGTCGTTGTACTCTGAGACGTGTGAGTTCGCGAGTTTTCAAATTTCGCATGTCATCCGACATCGTAGCGGAAAACAATTTATGTTAATTCACTTTTCAGTCTATACACTCGTTAATGACGCGCGGATGATTGTTCTAGACTAGAACAATCTAGTTTAGTGTCTAAATTAGACCGCGGACGCGTCGACTCGCGAATGTTGTTGTATTAACAAACCGTCAAAATAATTTTGAGTAGCCGGTTCACTGAACGCTAGCGAGTATTTTCGTGTTCGAAGAATCGCGTTTCGTCAACTTGCCTTGTCCCGATCGCTGGACAAGAAAGGCGCAATGCTGAGGGCGTGAAACTGATTGAAAGATAGTCAGACTATGCGAAGAACTGGACAGTAGTCACGGTCCTAGTGTAGGAACTGAACTGAGTAATGTTGACTTCCAGTCTTAACGCGATGTCCGTGAGGTCCTCTAAAAACGAGAGGGCGTTAATGCCCTAATTCGTTCCTGCCGAACCTTTCAATTCGCAATCAGGACACCTTCGATTGTTCAGGCCCCTTCCTGTAGCTCTAAAGGACGCCTACCCGGAAGGAGGAGTGGGACGATACCTGACTATATGTTAATGGCGAGTCTCCGTACCGTCTGACCGTACGTATTAGTTGGTTGAATAATTTACAAAGTTATCCAGAAAAAACAAAATATTGTCCGAAATGTAAGAGCAATAAGTATTCGCACAGTTGCTACATGATTTATAACTCATTAGAAATTCATAAGAAAAATGTGTCCCAAGGGAGTACCGTAGCAGGCAATAAACCAGAAAAGCGCCTTGATTCGAATAAAGCAAGCGGAAATAAAGGACTCGACGATAGTTTGACATCTGGTTACCAAATGTGGACAATAGGTTAATAAAATGCTAAAAGTTTTAACGGAGAGTAACAGCTTTCTGGAAATATTGTTACAACGGGTAATTCGGTGCTATTAGTCTCTGTTATTTTGGAAAATGTGCAAGGCGTACTCCTTGATTATATTCTGCCGGAACGTCGAGGCGACGAAGGCCCCTGTAGCTGTGGCCAAGCGGTGCAATAAACACGGGTGGACAACCCGAGGGCCAGACAGGTATATCGACATGACACCACTGACAAGTGAACTGATAAACTTTTGTGATTGTCATAATTTTTTCGTGGAAGTGATACGAACCAGTTCGTGGCGTTCTTCCGATTCAAATAAGACGAAACGCGATAGTATTCGGACCGTTTCTAGTGGATTTATTCGTCAATGTATTCGTCAAAGTATTCGTGGATGTATTCGAAGTCGGCGAAGAAACCCCTCGATGATTTTTCTGCTAAATTTTAACTTTTATTATGTTGTGCAATTACTATCCGGTGATTCTGATAGAGTTTTTTGCGCTGATTCCGAATCTGCCCTCACTTTTCTCCTACACGCACAGCTTTTGGACTCTGAGAAAAATCTTATTTTTTAACTAAAAACAAATATTGTGAAGTTACCATAAAAGACATTGAATTGCTCTTTGCAGCAAACGATTCTGTAGACCAATAGTTATCTAATTATTGCGTCCGCAATTGAATACGTACAGATATTGTATTGAACTATAAGTTGAACATAAACGAATTGAAAATGTTAGAAAGTTATGTGAGAAATTGCAATCAGTCAGAATTGCAGAGAAAATATAATTTATACCAATAATTTGAAACAACGCTTTTTTGTTACACGGTAAATATTAGGAAAAAGTACTTCCATTAAGATCCGACAAGAAATACGGAAAATGATAATCGACTTCGTTTAGGCCTAGCTCTGTTTGTCTTTTTTATGGCCCCATGGTAACCCGGCGTCGAGTCTCGGTTGCGCTCGGAAAAATTTGAAACTGTTCCGAGTTACCCGATTCTTCAGTCTACTCATCGCCCTAGTAGCACAAAATATTGTATACATATTCATACTATATTAAAAAGGGATTCAACCTTTTTTTTTAATATTTAAATATACATACAATATTTATTTTATATTAAGTAACAAATATTTGTTTTTAAATATGCAAGAAATATCTATTTCATGTTACGAGAAAAATATTTTTTTCTAAATATTAAATGAATCTTTATTTCATATTAGAAATAGAATATCTTTTCCTAATATACCGATAATATTTATTTCATATTATGAAAAAAATATTTTCTTCTTATTATAAAATGAATCTTTATGTAATATTAGAAATAGAATTTTTTTTTTAACATACAGATAATATTTGTCATATTATGAAAAAAATATTTTTTTGTCGTTATAAAACGAATCTTTATTTAATAATAGAAACAGAATTTTTTTTTTAAATATGCAGGAAATATTTTATGTTTATCATGGAAAAATATTTGTTCCACAATATATATTGTTTCACAATAAAATGTTTGTGTTTATTTAGCAAATATATTGTGTGTTTCGATGCTAATCTACAATGGAAGTACTTAAGAAAAAAAATATATGGACCATAGATTATGGTCGACGCCAGACAGAGTTGGACATTATTCGAATAAGATTTCATTTGAATAACTGAGCGAATGAAAACTGCGAATAAATTTTTATTCGTTGCGTTATTCGACTACATTTTTATTCGAATAAAAATGTAGTCGAATAACGCAACGAATAAAAATTATTCGCAATTTTTATTCGAGTCGCGTGCACTCGACCATCCACAGATGGACCATATGTGACATCTGTTAGGAATCTGTAACCTAGGCATGCACTCGGCCATCCGAATTTAGAGCATATGTGGCATCTGTTAGGAATATCCAACCTAGGTAAGCGCTGGGTCAACCGAAGTTGGACCATATGTGGCATCTGTTAGGAATACCCAACCTAGGCAAGCGCTCGGCCATCCGAAGTTGGACCATATGTGGCATCTGTTAGGAATACCCAACGTAGGCAAGCGCTCGGCCATCCGAAGTTGGACCGTATGTGGCATCTGTTAGGAATGTCCAACTAAGGTGTGCGCTCGGCCATTCAAAGTTGGACCATATGTGGCATCTGTTAGGAATACCCAACCTAGGCAAGCGCTCGGCCATCCGAAGTTGGACCATATGTGGCATCTGTTAGGAATACCCAACCTAGGCAAGCGCTCGGCCATCCGAAGTTGGACCGTATGTGGCATCTGTTAGGAATACCCAACCTAGGCAAGCGCTCGGCCATCCGAAGTTGGACCGTATGTGGCATCTGTTAGGAATGTCCAACTAAGGTGTGCGCTCGGCCATTCAAAGTTGGACCATATGTGGCATCTGTTAGGAATATCCAACCTAGGTAAGCGCTGGGTCATCCGAAGTTGGACCATATGTGGCATCTGTTAGGAATATCCAACCTAGGTAAGCGCTGGGTCATCCGAAGTTGGACCATATGTGGCATCTGTTAGGAATATCCAACCTAGGCATGTGCCCGGTCATCCGAATTCGGACCATATGTGGCATCTGTTAGGAATATCCAATCTAGGCGTGCGCCCGGCCATCCGAATTTGGACCGTATGTGGCATTTGTTAGGAATGCCCAACTTAAGCGTACCCCAGTCTTGCCGCATTAGGTCCACATTCGTTTTTAGGCATGCCTAACTGAATTTCTAGTCGGGAATATACTAGACTATACTAGAATATACTAGAATATACTAGAATATACCAGAATATACTAGAATATACTAGAATATACTAGAATATACTAGAATATTCTAGAATATTCTAGAATATACTAGAATATACTAGAATATACTAGAATATACTTGAATATACTAGAATATACTAGAATATACTAGAATATACTTGAATATACTTGAATATACTAGAATATACGAGAATATGCTAGAATATACTAGAATATACTAGAATATACTAGAATAAACTTGAATATACGAGAATATACTAGAATATACTTGAATATACTAGAATATACTAGAATATACTAGAATATACTAGAATATACTAGAATATAGTAGAATATACCGTAATATCCTAGAATATACTAGTATATACTAGAATATACTAGACTATACTAGAATATACTAGAATATACTAGAATATACTAGAATATACCAGAATATACTAGAATATGCTAAAATATACTAGAATTACTAGAATACTAAATATTCTAGAATATACTAGAATATACTGGAATATACTAGAATATACTTGAATATACTAGAATATACTAGAATATACTAGAATATACTAGAATATACTTGAATATACTTGAATATACGAGAATATGATAGAATATACTAGAATATACTAGAATATACTAGAATACTAACTAGAATATACTAGAATATACTAGAATATACTAGAATATACTAGAACAAACTAGAATAAACCAGAATATACTACAATACACTGAAGAATATACTTGAATATACTAGAATATACTAGAATATACTAGAATATACTAGAATATACTAGAATATACTTGAATATACTAGAATATACCAGAATATGCTAGAATATACCAGAATATACTAGAATATACTAGAATATACTAGAATATACTTGAATATACTGGAATATACGAGAATATACTAGAATATACCAGAATATACTAGAATATACCATAGTATACTAGAATATACTAGAATATACCTGAATATACTAGAATATACTAGAATATACCAGAATATACCAGAATATACTAGAATATACTAGAATGCACTAGATATACTAGAATATACTAGAATATACTAGAATATACTAGAATATACCATAATATACTAGAATATGCTAGAATATACTAGAATATACTAGAATATACTAGAATATACTAGAATATAGTAGAATATTCTAGAATATACTAGTTATACTAGAATATACTAGACTATACTAGAATATACTAGAATATACTAGAATATACTAGAATATACCAGAATATATAGAATATACTAGAATATACTAGAATATACTAGAATATCTAGAATATACTACAATATACTGGAATATACTAGAATATACTTGAATAACTAGAATATACTAGAATATACTAGAATATACTAGAATATACTTGAATATACTTGAATATACTAGAATATACGAGAATATGATAGAATATACTAGAATATACTAGAATATACTTAAATATACTTGAATATACTAGAATATACCAGAATATGCTAGTATATACTAGAATATACTAGAATATATTAGAATACACTAGAATATACTAGAATATACTAGAATACACTAGAATATACTAGAATATACTAGAATATACTAGAATATACTTGAATATACTAGAATATACTAGAATATACTAGAATATACTAGAATATACTTGAATATACTTGAATATACTAGAATATACGAGAATATGCTAGAATATACTAGAATATACTAGAATATACTAGAATACACTTGAATATACTAGAATATACTGGCATATACCAGAATATACTAGAATATACTAGAATATACCAGAATATACTAGAATATACCATAGTATACTAGAATATACTAGAATATACCAGAATATTCTAGAATATACCATAGTATACCTGAATATACTAGAATATACTAGAATATACCAGAATATACTAGAATATACTAGAATGCACTAGATATACTAGAATATACTAGAATATACTAGAATATACTAGAATATACCATAATATACTAGAATATGCTAGAATATACTAGAATGTAATAGAATATACTAGAATATATTAGAATGCACTAGATATACTAGAATATACTAGAATATACTTGAACATACTAGAATATACTAGAATATTCCAGAATATACTAGAATATACTAGAATATACCAGAATATACTAAAATATACTAGAATATACCAGAATATACTAGAATATACCACAGTATACTAGAATATACTAGAATATACTTGAATATACTTGAATATACTAGAATATACCAGAATATACTAGAATATACTAGAATATACTAGAATATACTAGAATATTCTGGAATATACCAGAATATCGTAGAATATACTAGAGTATACTAGAATATACTAGAATATACTAGAATATACTAGAATATACTAGAATATTCTAGAATATACTAGAATATACTAGAATATACTAGAATATACTAGAATATACTAGAACATACTAGAATAAACCAGAATATACTAGAATATACTAGAATATACTAGAATATACTAGAATATACTTGAATATACTAGAATATACTAGAATATACTAGAATATACTAGAATATACTAGAATATTCTAGAATATACTAGAATATACTAGAACATACTAGAATAAACCAGAATATACTAGAATATACTAGAATATACTAGAATATACTAGAATATACTTGAATATACTTGAATATACTAGAATATACCAGAATATACTAGAATATACTAGAATATACTAGAATATACTAGAATATACTTGAATATACTAGAATATACTAGAATACAGTTGAATATACTAGAATATACTGGCATATACCAGAATATACTAGAATATACTAGAATATACCAGAATATACTAGAATATACCATAGTATACCTGAATATACTAGAATATACTAGAATATACCAGAATATACTAGAATATACTAGAATGCACTAGATATACTAGAATATACTAGAATATACTAGAATATACTAGAATATACCATAATATACTAGAATATGCTAGAATATACTAGAATGTAATAGAATATACTAGAATATATTAGAATGCACTAGATATACTAGAATATACTAGAATATACTTGAACATACTAGAATATACTAGAATATTCCAGAATATACTAGAATATACTAGAATATACCAGAATATACTAAAATATACTAGAATATACCAGAATATACTAGAATATACCACAGTATACTAGAATATACTAGAATATACTTGAATATACTTGAATATACTTGAACATACTGGAATATACTTGAATATACTAGAATATACTAGAATATACTAGAATATAGTAGTATATACCGTAATATCCTAGAATATACTAGAATATACTAGAATATACTAGACTATACTAGACTATACTAGAATATACTAGAATATACCAGAATATACTAGAATATACTAGAATATACTAGAATATACTAGAATATTCTAGAATATACTACAATATACTAGAATATACTAGAATATACAAGAATATACCAGAATATACTAGAATATACTAGAATATACTAGAATATACTAGAATATTCTGGAATATACCAGAATATAATAGAATATACTAGAATATACTAGAGTATACTAGAATATACTAGAATATACTAGAATATACTAGAATATTCTAGAATATACTAGAATATACTAGAATATACTAGAATATACTAGAATATACTAGAATATATTAGAATACACTAGAATATACCAGAATATACTACAATACACTAGAATATACTAGAATATACTAGAATATACTGGAATATAGTAGAATACACCATAATATCTTAGAATATACTAGAATATACTAGAATATAGTAGAATATAGCATAATATCTTAGAATATACTAGAATATACTAGAATATACTTGAATATACTAGAATGTACTAGAATATACCAGAATATACTAGAATATACTAGAATATACTAGAATATACTAGAATATACTAGAATATACCAGAATATAATAGAATATACTAGAATATACTAGAATATACTAGAATGTACTAGAATATACCAGAATATACTAGAATATACTAGAATATACTAGAATATACTAGAATATTCTAGAATATACCAGAATATAATAGAATATACTAGAATATACTAGAATATACTAGAATATACTAGAATATACTTGAATATACTAGAATATACTAGAATACAGTTGAATATACTAGAATATACTGGCATATACCAGAATATACTAGAATATACTAGAATATACCAGAATATACTAGAATATACCATAGTATACCTGAATATACTAGAATATACTAGAATATACCAGAATATACTAGAATATACTAGAATGCACTAGATATACTAGAATATACTAGAATATACTAGAATATACTAGAATATACTAGAACATACTAGAATAAACCAGAATATACTAGAATATACTAGAATATACTAGAATATACTAGAATATACTTGAAAACACTAGAATATACTAGAATATACTAGAATATACTAGAATATCGTGGAACATACCATAATATCCTATATACCATAATATATATATACCATAATATCCTATAGACTAGAATATAGTGGAATATACCATAATATCCTAGAATATACTAGAATACACTAGAATATACCCGAATATACTACAATACACTGGAATATACTAGAATATACTAGAATATACTAGAATATAGTAGAATATAACATAATATCCTAGAATATACTAGAACATACTAGAATAAACCAGAATATACTAGAATATACTTGAATATACTAGAATATACTAGAATATACTAGAATATACTTGAATATACTTGAATATACTAGAATATACGAGAATATACTAGAATATACTAGAATATACTAGAATATACTAGAATATACTAGAATATAGTGGAATATACCATAATATCCTATATACCATAATATATATATACCATAATATCCTATATACTAGAATATAGTGGAATATACCATAATATCCTAGAATATACTAGAATACACTAGAATATACCCGAATATACTACAATACACTGGAATATACTAGAATATACTAGAATATACTAGAATATAGTAGAATATACCGTAATATCCTAGAAAATACTAGAATATACTAGAATATACTAGAATATACCGTAATATCATAGAATATACTAGAATATACTAGAATATACTAGAATATTCCAGAATATACTAAAATATACTAGAATATACCAAAATATACTAGAATATACCATAGTATACTAGAATATACTAGAATAAACGAGAATATACTTGAATATACTAGAATATACTAGAATATAGTAGAATATACCATAGTATCTTAGAATATACTAGAATATACTAGAATATACTTGAATATACTAGAATGTACTAGAATATACCAGAATATACTAGAATATACCATAGTATACTAGAATATACTAGAATAAACTAGAATATACTTGAATATACTAGAATATACTAGAATATACTAGAATATACTAGAATATAGTGGAATATTCCATAA
>CAJYYI030000202.1:0-49853 GCA_913789915.3 Sphecodes monilicornis
AATCATGGTGAGGATATTATAATAAAGGATTATGGGTTATTAGTAATAATTTTGATGAGTTAGGCTTGTCCCTCGTATCCTCCCTGCCCCCCATCGGCACCCCCACCTCCCTGATTGGGATTCTCTTGATTGTTCCTTCCGTCCTGATTATCCTCATCCAACATTATGGCTACTGGCCATCTAGGTGGGATGAGATGGTGATTTTCATGGGCCTGTCCGATATCCTCATTGACTACATAAGCCGGGGGGGCCTCATCCCACCCAGGTGGTATCACTATATCCCACTCTCCTAAGGCCACTATTATATCTTCTGAGAGAGCTCTTTGAGGCTCTGGGATATTGACGGCATTAGGCTCGAGGATAGTTAGAGGCACCTGGTTCGCATAAGAATTGACTTGAAACATAATAGTTTTAAATGCTTTGGCACGATCTGACAAGTTATTCTCAATCACAGTGAACATATCAGTTATGTTCAGCTCAGCAGATCCAGCCGGAAGGTCTAAGGCCTGTCGAGGCCAACCAGCTCTCTCTCTCCTCAGTTGCTGTCGATCTGTTTCTTGTTGTTCAGCAGTATCTGCACCTGAGAAAGCAGGCCCTGCTCTTCGTTGCCGTAATGCGGTAAGTGGGATCTTAAAGTATGAATTCCCTATTAGTCTCACTTGATAATTGGGATTGTTTACCGCACGACGGTATAAGTCTTCGAGATTGATTGTCGCTTCTGCTTTTTGATTGGATAACTCGAACATCCCCTCAGCTAACTGATTCAACTCTGCTTGAGTCATCGCACACATTGTGCTTGCTTGACCTCTATATCCTGCGAAAGCTACATCTCGAAGGTGATGACTCTTTATGCGCGTACATAAATAAGCAAGGTCGGCATATTGTCGTATATTGACTTCGGGATGGATCACAGAGCTGAACGGGTTTCTTAAAATGTTCATTGATAACGTAAGTGCCTGAGTAAAGTTACCTTCCGGGATACCAGACCGGATTAAGAGATCAGGATCAAAAAATCTTAATTTTGACGTAACATCAGCAATCGTAGTAAGACTTGTGACATTATTGTTAGATGCTTGTTCTATTATCCATGTAAGACTTAAGCTCTCTGTAGATCGTAGCAGAGACCAGCACACCGCCAACTGGCGGTATACATCATGCCATGTGGCGTGTAAGTCCTGATACATCGTATAAAACAGCCGAACAATGTTATGATTGATGTATGCATCCAATCTTAATCCTGGTATCCTTGAGGCGAAAGTGTTTTTTCTTCGTTGCACCCACCCCTCAGTTACGTTGCCCACTTTTGATAGAGCAGCTAAATAACTGAATACTGCCCCAGCTATTAATCCCTTCACTTTATCTGGGTTTTGGATGGCCTTGCCCTCGTAATAACCCAGAACAACATCGTCATTGGCAATATGCCATTGCATGTTATAGTCGGCAGCCAACTCAACCTCATATTCCTCCAGAGCCACTATACCCTCATCTATTGTGCTCAGAGTAAGCCAGGCTTCATGTAGGGCCTGTGATGTAAAGATGAACCTTGGGATTAAGTGGCCTCGGCGCCTGAAGAATTCCACCGTCTGGTTTGATACTTGTCCACCACCGGGAATGAAGTCAATACAATCCTGCATAGGGGCGAGATCCCCGTTCGCTTCTCGGCATGCCGCAAGGATGTCTTCCACTAATGAGATAATCTCATTTGCGGGAGGGGGATTCCGTTTGAGGATCTGAAGCACCTTCAATCTAGCGTTGTCCCTGTGCTGCACTGTATTTTGGTCTTTGACTACGGCTAATCCTGCCATCTCCCCATACAAGCGTGCAAGTACGTGATCTGGGTCACGCACTCCGTTTCGTGCAGCCCACTCCCTAGCAATTACCTCAGCAATTAAGGGTCTTGCAGTCCAGTCCATGAATCCATTTATGTGATCTCTGTACTCATCGCTCAGCACATCATTTGTGCTGACTAATACTATCGGCTTGAGTGAATCTGATGATGCCGACATTAAAGCCGAAAAATTAGCGATTATAGACGGCACTCCAAATCGGCGGGCTTGCACCATTTTCAACGACAAAGTATTCCGGTTAGCCATGTTCTACTAGGATACTATCTCTTATATATGCTAGAATAATTAACAAACACACTTTATATTAACAACTTAGATCTACAAATAATTATAACTGTATGTAAGATATTAAACTATTAGGGGTTAAAAAATCTCTAACAACGTCGTTATGAAACAAACTAAGTATCTATTCGATTATATAATGATAACTGTAATTATTTAAAGAAATATATAACTCAGCAAATCTAACAATAACTTACACAAATAACCACCTACAATACAACAACTAACTGCTTACCACAATATAACTAGTGAGGATTTTTTAAAAAATCTAATTTTAATCTTTTTTTTATTTTTTGTCAATCCAGACCTAACCCAGACCTAACCCAGACCTAACCCAGACCTAACCCAGACCTAACCCAGACCTAACCCAGACCTAACCCAGACCTAACCCAGACCTAACCCAGACCTTTTATATGTAATGTAAGGCCATTAGTTGCATACACAGACTTGTATTGTTCGTTCTGTAATATTGGCAGATTTGATACCTATATAAGTGTTCATTGTCATCTCAATTGTCATATATATATAACCTTTAAACTCGTTATGTTTTTTACTAGACCATTTGCCCACTACTGGTTAGGACACCCTGGAGTTCCCAACGATAGGCTATTATATAGAAAAATATGGAGGATAAGCACAGCTTCCAGTGTGTTGATAACAAATCATGGTGAGGATATTATAATAAAGGATTATGGGTTATTAGTAATAATTTTGATGAGTTAGGCTTGTCCCTCGTATCCTCCCTGCCCCCCATCGGCACCCCCACCTCCCTGATTGGGATTCTCTTGATTGTTCCTTCCGTCCTGATTATCCTCATCCAACATTATGGCTACTGGCCATCTAGGTGGGATGAGATGGTGATTTTCATGGGCCTGTCCGATATCCTCATTGACTACATAAGCAGGGGGGGCCTCATCCCACCCAGGTGGTATCACTATATCCCACTCTCCTAAGGCCACTATTATATCTTCTGAGAGAGCTCTTTGAGGCTCTGGGATATTGACGGCATTAGGCTCGAGGATAGTTAGAGGCACCTGGTTCGCATAAGAATTGACTTGAAACATAATAGTTTTAAATGCTTTGGCACGATCTGACAAGTTATTCTCAATCACAGTGAACATATCAGTTATGTTCAGCTCAGCAGATCCAGCCGGAAGGTCTAAGGCCTGTCGAGGCCAACCAGCTCTCTCTCTCCTCAGTTGCTGTCGATCTGTTTCTTGTTGTTCAGCAGTATCTGCACCTGAGAAAGCAGGCCCTGCTCTTCGTTGCCGTAATGCGGTAAGTGGGATCTTAAAGTATGAATTCCCTATTAGTCTCACTTGATAATTGGGATTGTTTACCGCACGACGGTATAAGTCTTCGAGATTGATTGTCGCTTCTGCTTTTTGATTGGATAACTCGAACATCCCCTCAGCTAACTGATTCAACTCTGCTTGAGTCATCGCACACATTGTGCTTGCTTGACCTCTATATCCTGCGAAAGCTACATCTCGAAGGTGATGACTCTTTATGCGCGTACATAAATAAGCAAGGTCGGCATATTGTCGTATATTGACTTCGGGATGGATCACAGAGCTGAACGGGTTTCTTAAAATGTTCATTGATAACGTAAGTGCCTGAGTAAAGTTACCTTCCGGGATACCAGACCGGATTAAGAGATCAGGATCAAAAAATCTTAATTTTGACGTAACATCAGCAATCGTAGTAAGACTTGTGACATTATTGTTAGATGCTTGTTCTATTATCCATGTAAGACTTAAGCTCTCTGTAGATCGTAGCAGAGACCAGCACACCGCCAACTGGCGGTATACATCATGCCATGTGGCGTGTAAGTCCTGATACATCGTATAAAACAGCCGAACAATGTTATGATTGATGTATGCATCCAATCTTAATCCTGGTATCCTTGAGGCGAAAGTGTTTTTTCTTCGTTGCACCCACCCCTCAGTTACGTTGCCCACTTTTGATAGAGCAGCTAAATAACTGAATACTGCCCCAGCTATTAATCCCTTCACTTTATCTGGGTTTTGGATGGCCTTGCCCTCGTAATAACCCAGAACAACATCGTCATTGGCAATATGCCATTGCATGTTATAGTCGGCAGCCAACTCAACCTCATATTCCTCCAGAGCCACTATACCCTCATCTATTGTGCTCAGAGTAAGCCAGGCTTCATGTAGGGCCTGTGATGTAAAGATGAACCTTGGGATTAAGTGGCCTCGGCGCCTGAAGAATTCCACCGTCTGGTTTGATACTTGTCCACCACCGGGAATGAAGTCAATACAATCCTGCATAGGGGCGAGATCCCCGTTCGCTTCTCGGCATGCCGCAAGGATGTCTTCCACTAATGAGATAATCTCATTTGCGGGAGGGGGATTCCGTTTGAGGATCTGAAGCACCTTCAATCTAGCGTTGTCCCTGTGCTGCACTGTATTTTGGTCTTTGACTACGGCTAATCCTGCCATCTCCCCATACAAGCGTGCAAGTACGTGATCTGGGTCACGCACTCCGTTTCGTGCAGCCCACTCCCTAGCAATTACCTCAGCAATTAAGGGTCTTGCAGTCCAGTCCATGAATCCATTTATGTGATCTCTGTACTCATCGCTCAGCACATCATTTGTGCTGACTAATACTATCGGCTTGAGTGAATCTGATGATGCCGACATTAAAGCCGAAAAATTAGCGATTATAGACGGCACTCCAAATCGGCGGGCTTGCACCATTTTCAACGACAAAGTATTCCGGTTAGCCATGTTCTACTAGGATACTATCTCTTATATATGCTAGAATAATTAACAAACACACTTTATATTAACAACTTAGATCTACAAATAATTATAACTGTATGTAAGATATTAAACTATTAGGGGTTAAAAAATCTCTAACAACGTCGTTATGAAACAAACTAAGTATCTATTCGATTATATAATGATAACTGTAATTATTTAAAGAAATATATAACTCAGCAAATCTAACAATAACTTACACAAATAACCACCTACAATACAACAACTAACTGCTTACCACAATATAACTAGTGAGGATTTTTTAAAAAATCTAATTTTAATCTTTTTTTTATTTTTTGTCCATCCAGACCTAACCCAGACCTAACCCAGACCTAACCCAGACCTAACCCAGACCTAACCCAGACCTAACCCAGACCTAACCCAGACCTAACCCAGACCTAACCCAGACCTTTTATATGTAATGTAAGGCCATTAGTTGCATACACAGACTTGTATTGTTCGTTCTGTAATATTGGCAGATTTGATACCTATATAAGTGTTCATTGTCATCTCAATTGTCATATATATATAACCTTTAAACTCGTTATGTTTTTTACTAGACCATTTGCCCACTACTGGTTAGGACACCCTGGAGTTCCCAACGATAGGCTATTATATAGAAAAATATGGAGGATAAGCACAGCTTCCAGTGTGTTGATAACAAATCATGGTGAGGATATTATAATAAAGGATTATGGGTTATTAGTAATAATTTTGATGAGTTAGGCTTGTCCCTCGTATCCTCCCTGCCCCCCATCGGCACCCCCACCTCCCTGATTGGGATTCTCTTGATTGTTCCTTCCGTCCTGATTATCCTCATCCAACATTATGGCTACTGGCCATCTAGGTGGGATGAGATGGTGATTTTCATGGGCCTGTCCGATATCCTCATTGACTACATAAGCAGGGGGGGCCTCATCCCACCCAGGTGGTATCACTATATCCCACTCTCCTAAGGCCACTATTATATCTTCTGAGAGAGCTCTTTGAGGCTCTGGGATATTGACGGCATTAGGCTCGAGGATAGTTAGAGGCACCTGGTTCGCATAAGAATTGACTTGAAACATAATAGTTTTAAATGCTTTGGCACGATCTGACAAGTTATTCTCAATCACAGTGAACATATCAGTTATGTTCAGCTCAGCAGATCCAGCCGGAAGGTCTAAGGCCTGTCGAGGCCAACCAGCTCTCTCTCTCCTCAGTTGCTGTCGATCTGTTTCTTGTTGTTCAGCAGTATCTGCACCTGAGAAAGCAGGCCCTGCTCTTCGTTGCCGTAATGCGGTAAGTGGGATCTTAAAGTATGAATTCCCTATTAGTCTCACTTGATAATTGGGATTGTTTACCGCACGACGGTATAAGTCTTCGAGATTGATTGTCGCTTCTGCTTTTTGATTGGATAACTCGAACATCCCCTCAGCTAACTGATTCAACTCTGCTTGAGTCATCGCACACATTGTGCTTGCTTGACCTCTATATCCTGCGAAAGCTACATCTCGAAGGTGATGACTCTTTATGCGCGTACATAAATAAGCAAGGTCGGCATATTGTCGTATATTGACTTCGGGATGGATCACAGAGCTGAACGGGTTTCTTAAAATGTTCATTGATAACGTAAGTGCCTGAGTAAAGTTACCTTCCGGGATACCAGACCGGATTAAGAGATCAGGATCAAAAAATCTTAATTTTGACGTAACATCAGCAATCGTAGTAAGACTTGTGACATTATTGTTAGATGCTTGTTCTATTATCCATGTAAGACTTAAGCTCTCTGTAGATCGTAGCAGAGACCAGCACACCGCCAACTGGCGGTATACATCATGCCATGTGGCGTGTAAGTCCTGATACATCGTATAAAACAGCCGAACAATGTTATGATTGATGTATGCATCCAATCTTAATCCTGGTATCCTTGAGGCGAAAGTGTTTTTTCTTCGTTGCACCCACCCCTCAGTTACGTTGCCCACTTTTGATAGAGCAGCTAAATAACTGAATACTGCCCCAGCTATTAATCCCTTCACTTTATCTGGGTTTTGGATGGCCTTGCCCTCGTAATAACCCAGAACAACATCGTCATTGGCAATATGCCATTGCATGTTATAGTCGGCAGCCAACTCAACCTCATATTCCTCCAGAGCCACTATACCCTCATCTATTGTGCTCAGAGTAAGCCAGGCTTCATGTAGGGCCTGTGATGTAAAGATGAACCTTGGGATTAAGTGGCCTCGGCGCCTGAAGAATTCCACCGTCTGGTTTGATACTTGTCCACCACCGGGAATGAAGTCAATACAATCCTGCATAGGGGCGAGATCCCCGTTCGCTTCTCGGCATGCCGCAAGGATGTCTTCCACTAATGAGATAATCTCATTTGCGGGAGGGGGATTCCGTTTGAGGATCTGAAGCACCTTCAATCTAGCGTTGTCCCTGTGCTGCACTGTATTTTGGTCTTTGACTACGGCTAATCCTGCCATCTCCCCATACAAGCGTGCAAGTACGTGATCTGGGTCACGCACTCCGTTTCGTGCAGCCCACTCCCTAGCAATTACCTCAGCAATTAAGGGTCTTGCAGTCCAGTCCATGAATCCATTTATGTGATCTCTGTACTCATCGCTCAGCACATCATTTGTGCTGACTAATACTATCGGCTTGAGTGAATCTGATGATGCCGACATTAAAGCCGAAAAATTAGCGATTATAGACGGCACTCCAAATCGGCGGGCTTGCACCATTTTCAACGACAAAGTATTCCGGTTAGCCATGTTCTACTAGGATACTATCTCTTATATATGCTAGAATAATTAACAAACACACTTTATATTAACAACTTAGATCTACAAATAATTATAACTGTATGTAAGATATTAAACTATTAGGGGTTAAAAAATCTCTAACAACGTCGTTATGAAACAAACTAAGTATCTATTCGATTATATAATGATAACTGTAATTATTTAAAGAAATATATAACTCAGCAAATCTAACAATAACTTACACAAATAACCACCTACAATACAACAACTAACTGCTTACCACAATATAACTAGTGAGGATTTTTTAAAAAATCTAATTTTAATCTTTTTTTTATTTTTTGTCCATCCAGACCTAACCCAGACCTAACCCAGACCTAACCCAGACCTAACCCAGACCTAACCCAGACCTAACCCAGACCTAACCCAGACCTAACCCAGACCTAACCCAGACCTTTTATATGTAATGTAAGGCCATTAGTTGCATACACAGACTTGTATTGTTCGTTCTGTAATATTGGCAGATTTGATACCTATATAAGTGTTCATTGTCATCTCAATTGTCATATATATATAACCTTTAAACTCGTTATGTTTTTTACTAGACCATTTGCCCACTACTGGTTAGGACACCCTGGAGTTCCCAACGATAGGCTATTATATAGAAAAATATGGAGGATAAGCACAGCTTCCAGTGTGTTGATAACAAATCATGGTGAGGATATTATAATAAAGGATTATGGGTTATTAGTAATAATTTTGATGAGTTAGGCTTGTCCCTCGTATCCTCCCTGCCCCCCATCGGCACCCCCACCTCCCTGATTGGGATTCTCTTGATTGTTCCTTCCGTCCTGATTATCCTCATCCAACATTATGGCTACTGGCCATCTAGGTGGGATGAGATGGTGATTTTCATGGGCCTGTCCGATATCCTCATTGACTACATAAGCAGGGGGGGCCTCATCCCACCCAGGTGGTATCACTATATCCCACTCTCCTAAGGCCACTATTATATCTTCTGAGAGAGCTCTTTGAGGCTCTGGGATATTGACGGCATTAGGCTCGAGGATAGTTAGAGGCACCTGGTTCGCATAAGAATTGACTTGAAACATAATAGTTTTAAATGCTTTGGCACGATCTGACAAGTTATTCTCAATCACAGTGAACATATCAGTTATGTTCAGCTCAGCAGATCCAGCCGGAAGGTCTAAGGCCTGTCGAGGCCAACCAGCTCTCTCTCTCCTCAGTTGCTGTCGATCTGTTTCTTGTTGTTCAGCAGTATCTGCACCTGAGAAAGCAGGCCCTGCTCTTCGTTGCCGTAATGCGGTAAGTGGGATCTTAAAGTATGAATTCCCTATTAGTCTCACTTGATAATTGGGATTGTTTACCGCACGACGGTATAAGTCTTCGAGATTGATTGTCGCTTCTGCTTTTTGATTGGATAACTCGAACATCCCCTCAGCTAACTGATTCAACTCTGCTTGAGTCATCGCACACATTGTGCTTGCTTGACCTCTATATCCTGCGAAAGCTACATCTCGAAGGTGATGACTCTTTATGCGCGTACATAAATAAGCAAGGTCGGCATATTGTCGTATATTGACTTCGGGATGGATCACAGAGCTGAACGGGTTTCTTAAAATGTTCATTGATAACGTAAGTGCCTGAGTAAAGTTACCTTCCGGGATACCAGACCGGATTAAGAGATCAGGATCAAAAAATCTTAATTTTGACGTAACATCAGCAATCGTAGTAAGACTTGTGACATTATTGTTAGATGCTTGTTCTATTATCCATGTAAGACTTAAGCTCTCTGTAGATCGTAGCAGAGACCAGCACACCGCCAACTGGCGGTATACATCATGCCATGTGGCGTGTAAGTCCTGATACATCGTATAAAACAGCCGAACAATGTTATGATTGATGTATGCATCCAATCTTAATCCTGGTATCCTTGAGGCGAAAGTGTTTTTTCTTCGTTGCACCCACCCCTCAGTTACGTTGCCCACTTTTGATAGAGCAGCTAAATAACTGAATACTGCCCCAGCTATTAATCCCTTCACTTTATCTGGGTTTTGGATGGCCTTGCCCTCGTAATAACCCAGAACAACATCGTCATTGGCAATATGCCATTGCATGTTATAGTCGGCAGCCAACTCAACCTCATATTCCTCCAGAGCCACTATACCCTCATCTATTGTGCTCAGAGTAAGCCAGGCTTCATGTAGGGCCTGTGATGTAAAGATGAACCTTGGGATTAAGTGGCCTCGGCGCCTGAAGAATTCCACCGTCTGGTTTGATACTTGTCCACCACCGGGAATGAAGTCAATACAATCCTGCATAGGGGCGAGATCCCCGTTCGCTTCTCGGCATGCCGCAAGGATGTCTTCCACTAATGAGATAATCTCATTTGCGGGAGGGGGATTCCGTTTGAGGATCTGAAGCACCTTCAATCTAGCGTTGTCCCTGTGCTGCACTGTATTTTGGTCTTTGACTACGGCTAATCCTGCCATCTCCCCATACAAGCGTGCAAGTACGTGATCTGGGTCACGCACTCCGTTTCGTGCAGCCCACTCCCTAGCAATTACCTCAGCAATTAAGGGTCTTGCAGTCCAGTCCATGAATCCATTTATGTGATCTCTGTACTCATCGCTCAGCACATCATTTGTGCTGACTAATACTATCGGCTTGAGTGAATCTGATGATGCCGACATTAAAGCCGAAAAATTAGCGATTATAGACGGCACTCCAAATCGGCGGGCTTGCACCATTTTCAACGACAAAGTATTCCGGTTAGCCATGTTCTACTAGGATACTATCTCTTATATATGCTAGAATAATTAACAAACACACTTTATATTAACAACTTAGATCTACAAATAATTATAACTGTATGTAAGATATTAAACTATTAGGGGTTAAAAAATCTCTAACAACGTCGTTATGAAACAAACTAAGTATCTATTCGATTATATAATGATAACTGTAATTATTTAAAGAAATATATAACTCAGCAAATCTAACAATAACTTACACAAATAACCACCTACAATACAACAACTAACTGCTTACCACAATATAACTAGTGAGGATTTTTTAAAAAATCTAATTTTAATCTTTTTTTTATTTTTTGTCCATCCAGACCTAACCCAGACCTAACCCAGACCTAACCCAGACCTAACCCAGACCTAACCCAGACCTAACCCAGACCTAACCCAGACCTAACCCAGACCTAACCCAGACCTTTTATATGTAATGTAAGGCCATTAGTTGCATACACAGACTTGTATTGTTCGTTCTGTAATATTGGCAGATTTGATACCTATATAAGTGTTCATTGTCATCTCAATTGTCATATATATATAACCTTTAAACTCGTTATGTTTTTTACTAGACCATTTGCCCACTACTGGTTAGGACACCCTGGAGTTCCCAACGATAGGCTATTATATAGAAAAATATGGAGGATAAGCACAGCTTCCAGTGTGTTGATAACAAATCATGGTGAGGATATTATAATAAAGGATTATGGGTTATTAGTAATAATTTTGATGAGTTAGGCTTGTCCCTCGTATCCTCCCTGCCCCCCATCGGCACCCCCACCTCCCTGATTGGGATTCTCTTGATTGTTCCTTCCGTCCTGATTATCCTCATCCAACATTATGGCTACTGGCCATCTAGGTGGGATGAGATGGTGATTTTCATGGGCCTGTCCGATATCCTCATTGACTACATAAGCAGGGGGGGCCTCATCCCACCCAGGTGGTATCACTATATCCCACTCTCCTAAGGCCACTATTATATCTTCTGAGAGAGCTCTTTGAGGCTCTGGGATATTGACGGCATTAGGCTCGAGGATAGTTAGAGGCACCTGGTTCGCATAAGAATTGACTTGAAACATAATAGTTTTAAATGCTTTGGCACGATCTGACAAGTTATTCTCAATCACAGTGAACATATCAGTTATGTTCAGCTCAGCAGATCCAGCCGGAAGGTCTAAGGCCTGTCGAGGCCAACCAGCTCTCTCTCTCCTCAGTTGCTGTCGATCTGTTTCTTGTTGTTCAGCAGTATCTGCACCTGAGAAAGCAGGCCCTGCTCTTCGTTGCCGTAATGCGGTAAGTGGGATCTTAAAGTATGAATTCCCTATTAGTCTCACTTGATAATTGGGATTGTTTACCGCACGACGGTATAAGTCTTCGAGATTGATTGTCGCTTCTGCTTTTTGATTGGATAACTCGAACATCCCCTCAGCTAACTGATTCAACTCTGCTTGAGTCATCGCACACATTGTGCTTGCTTGACCTCTATATCCTGCGAAAGCTACATCTCGAAGGTGATGACTCTTTATGCGCGTACATAAATAAGCAAGGTCGGCATATTGTCGTATATTGACTTCGGGATGGATCACAGAGCTGAACGGGTTTCTTAAAATGTTCATTGATAACGTAAGTGCCTGAGTAAAGTTACCTTCCGGGATACCAGACCGGATTAAGAGATCAGGATCAAAAAATCTTAATTTTGACGTAACATCAGCAATCGTAGTAAGACTTGTGACATTATTGTTAGATGCTTGTTCTATTATCCATGTAAGACTTAAGCTCTCTGTAGATCGTAGCAGAGACCAGCACACCGCCAACTGGCGGTATACATCATGCCATGTGGCGTGTAAGTCCTGATACATCGTATAAAACAGCCGAACAATGTTATGATTGATGTATGCATCCAATCTTAATCCTGGTATCCTTGAGGCGAAAGTGTTTTTTCTTCGTTGCACCCACCCCTCAGTTACGTTGCCCACTTTTGATAGAGCAGCTAAATAACTGAATACTGCCCCAGCTATTAATCCCTTCACTTTATCTGGGTTTTGGATGGCCTTGCCCTCGTAATAACCCAGAACAACATCGTCATTGGCAATATGCCATTGCATGTTATAGTCGGCAGCCAACTCAACCTCATATTCCTCCAGAGCCACTATACCCTCATCTATTGTGCTCAGAGTAAGCCAGGCTTCATGTAGGGCCTGTGATGTAAAGATGAACCTTGGGATTAAGTGGCCTCGGCGCCTGAAGAATTCCACCGTCTGGTTTGATACTTGTCCACCACCGGGAATGAAGTCAATACAATCCTGCATAGGGGCGAGATCCCCGTTCGCTTCTCGGCATGCCGCAAGGATGTCTTCCACTAATGAGATAATCTCATTTGCGGGAGGGGGATTCCGTTTGAGGATCTGAAGCACCTTCAATCTAGCGTTGTCCCTGTGCTGCACTGTATTTTGGTCTTTGACTACGGCTAATCCTGCCATCTCCCCATACAAGCGTGCAAGTACGTGATCTGGGTCACGCACTCCGTTTCGTGCAGCCCACTCCCTAGCAATTACCTCAGCAATTAAGGGTCTTGCAGTCCAGTCCATGAATCCATTTATGTGATCTCTGTACTCATCGCTCAGCACATCATTTGTGCTGACTAATACTATCGGCTTGAGTGAATCTGATGATGCCGACATTAAAGCCGAAAAATTAGCGATTATAGACGGCACTCCAAATCGGCGGGCTTGCACCATTTTCAACGACAAAGTATTCCGGTTAGCCATGTTCTACTAGGATACTATCTCTTATATATGCTAGAATAATTAACAAACACACTTTATATTAACAACTTAGATCTACAAATAATTATAACTGTATGTAAGATATTAAACTATTAGGGGTTAAAAAATCTCTAACAACGTCGTTATGAAACAAACTAAGTATCTATTCGATTATATAATGATAACTGTAATTATTTAAAGAAATATATAACTCAGCAAATCTAACAATAACTTACACAAATAACCACCTACAATACAACAACTAACTGCTTACCACAATATAACTAGTGAGGATTTTTTAAAAAATCTAATTTTAATCTTTTTTTTATTTTTTGTCTATCCAGACCTAACCCAGACCTAACCCAGACCTAACCCAGACCTAACCCAGACCTAACCCAGACCTAACCCAGACCTAACCCAGACCTAACCCAGACCTAACCCAGACCTTTTATATGTAATGTAAGGCCATTAGTTGCATACACAGACTTGTATTGTTCGTTCTGTAATATTGGCAGATTTGATACCTATATAAGTGTTCATTGTCATCTCAATTGTCATATATATATAACCTTTAAACTCGTTATGTTTTTTACTAGACCATTTGCCCACTACTGGTTAGGACACCCTGGAGTTCCCAACGATAGGCTATTATATAGAAAAATATGGAGGATAAGCACAGCTTCCAGTGTGTTGATAACAAATCATGGTGAGGATATTATAATAAAGGATTATGGGTTATTAGTAATAATTTTGATGAGTTAGGCTTGTCCCTCGTATCCTCCCTGCCCCCCATCGGCACCCCCACCTCCCTGATTGGGATTCTCTTGATTGTTCCTTCCGTCCTGATTATCCTCATCCAACATTATGGCTACTGGCCATCTAGGTGGGATGAGATGGTGATTTTCATGGGCCTGTCCGATATCCTCATTGACTACATAAGCAGGGGGGGCCTCATCCCACCCAGGTGGTATCACTATATCCCACTCTCCTAAGGCCACTATTATATCTTCTGAGAGAGCTCTTTGAGGCTCTGGGATATTGACGGCATTAGGCTCGAGGATAGTTAGAGGCACCTGGTTCGCATAAGAATTGACTTGAAACATAATAGTTTTAAATGCTTTGGCACGATCTGACAAGTTATTCTCAATCACAGTGAACATATCAGTTATGTTCAGCTCAGCAGATCCAGCCGGAAGGTCTAAGGCCTGTCGAGGCCAACCAGCTCTCTCTCTCCTCAGTTGCTGTCGATCTGTTTCTTGTTGTTCAGCAGTATCTGCACCTGAGAAAGCAGGCCCTGCTCTTCGTTGCCGTAATGCGGTAAGTGGGATCTTAAAGTATGAATTCCCTATTAGTCTCACTTGATAATTGGGATTGTTTACCGCACGACGGTATAAGTCTTCGAGATTGATTGTCGCTTCTGCTTTTTGATTGGATAACTCGAACATCCCCTCAGCTAACTGATTCAACTCTGCTTGAGTCATCGCACACATTGTGCTTGCTTGACCTCTATATCCTGCGAAAGCTACATCTCGAAGGTGATGACTCTTTATGCGCGTACATAAATAAGCAAGGTCGGCATATTGTCGTATATTGACTTCGGGATGGATCACAGAGCTGAACGGGTTTCTTAAAATGTTCATTGATAACGTAAGTGCCTGAGTAAAGTTACCTTCCGGGATACCAGACCGGATTAAGAGATCAGGATCAAAAAATCTTAATTTTGACGTAACATCAGCAATCGTAGTAAGACTTGTGACATTATTGTTAGATGCTTGTTCTATTATCCATGTAAGACTTAAGCTCTCTGTAGATCGTAGCAGAGACCAGCACACCGCCAACTGGCGGTATACATCATGCCATGTGGCGTGTAAGTCCTGATACATCGTATAAAACAGCCGAACAATGTTATGATTGATGTATGCATCCAATCTTAATCCTGGTATCCTTGAGGCGAAAGTGTTTTTTCTTCGTTGCACACCCACCCCTCAGTTACGTTGCCCACTTTTGATAGAGCAGCTAAATAACTGAATACTGCCCCAGCTATTAATCCCTTCACTTTATCTGGGTTTTGGATGGCCTTGCCCTCGTAATAACCCAGAACAACATCGTCATTGGCAATATGCCATTGCATGTTATAGTCGGCAGCCAACTCAACCTCATATTCCTCCAGAGCCACTATACCCTCATCTATTGTGCTCAGAGTAAGCCAGGCTTCATGTAGGGCCTGTGATGTAAAGATGAACCTTGGGATTAAGTGGCCTCGGCGCCTGAAGAATTCCACCGTCTGGTTTGATACTTGTCCACCACCGGGAATGAAGTCAATACAATCCTGCATAGGGGCGAGATCCCCGTTCGCTTCTCGGCATGCCGCAAGGATGTCTTCCACTAATGAGATAATCTCATTTGCGGGAGGGGGATTCCGTTTGAGGATCTGAAGCACCTTCAATCTAGCGTTGTCCCTGTGCTGCACTGTATTTTGGTCTTTGACTACGGCTAATCCTGCCATCTCCCCATACAAGCGTGCAAGTACGTGATCTGGGTCACGCACTCCGTTTCGTGCAGCCCACTCCCTAGCAATTACCTCAGCAATTAAGGGTCTTGCAGTCCAGTCCATGAATCCATTTATGTGATCTCTGTACTCATCGCTCAGCACATCATTTGTGCTGACTAATACTATCGGCTTGAGTGAATCTGATGATGCCGACATTAAAGCCGAAAAATTAGCGATTATAGACGGCACTCCAAATCGGCGGGCTTGCACCATTTTCAACGACAAAGTATTCCGGTTAGCCATGTTCTACTAGGATACTATCTCTTATATATGCTAGAATAATTAACAAACACACTTTATATTAACAACTTAGATCTACAAATAATTATAACTGTATGTAAGATATTAAACTATTAGGGGTTAAAAAATCTCTAACAACGTCGTTATGAAACAAACTAAGTATCTATTCGATTATATAATGATAACTGTAATTATTTAAAGAAATATATAACTCAGCAAATCTAACAATAACTTACACAAATAACCACCTACAATACAACAACTAACTGCTTACCACAATATAACTAGTGAGGATTTTTTAAAAAATCTAATTTTAATCTTTTTTTTATTTTTTGTCAATCCAGACCTAACCCAGACCTAACCCAGACCTAACCCAGACCTAACCCAGACCTAACCCAGACCTAACCCAGACCTAACCCAGACCTAACCCAGACCTAACCCAGACCTTTTATATGTAATGTAAGGCCATTAGTTGCATACACAGACTTGTATTGTTCGTTCTGTAATATTGGCAGATTTGATACCTATATAAGTGTTCATTGTCATCTCAATTGTCATATATATATAACCTTTAAACTCGTTATGTTTTTTACTAGACCATTTGCCCACTACTGGTTAGGACACCCTGGAGTTCCCAACGATAGGCTATTATATAGAAAAATATGGAGGATAAGCACAGCTTCCAGTGTGTTGATAACAAATCATGGTGAGGATATTATAATAAAGGATTATGGGTTATTAGTAATAATTTTGATGAGTTAGGCTTGTCCCTCGTATCCTCCCTGCCCCCCATCGGCACCCCCACCTCCCTGATTGGGATTCTCTTGATTGTTCCTTCCGTCCTGATTATCCTCATCCAACATTATGGCTACTGGCCATCTAGGTGGGATGAGATGGTGATTTTCATGGGCCTGTCCGATATCCTCATTGACTACATAAGCAGGGGGGGCCTCATCCCACCCAGGTGGTATCACTATATCCCACTCTCCTAAGGCCACTATTATATCTTCTGAGAGAGCTCTTTGAGGCTCTGGGATATTGACGGCATTAGGCTCGAGGATAGTTAGAGGCACCTGGTTCGCATAAGAATTGACTTGAAACATAATAGTTTTAAATGCTTTGGCACGATCTGACAAGTTATTCTCAATCACAGTGAACATATCAGTTATGTTCAGCTCAGCAGATCCAGCCGGAAGGTCTAAGGCCTGTCGAGGCCAACCAGCTCTCTCTCTCCTCAGTTGCTGTCGATCTGTTTCTTGTTGTTCAGCAGTATCTGCACCTGAGAAAGCAGGCCCTGCTCTTCGTTGCCGTAATGCGGTAAGTGGGATCTTAAAGTATGAATTCCCTATTAGTCTCACTTGATAATTGGGATTGTTTACCGCACGACGGTATAAGTCTTCGAGATTGATTGTCGCTTCTGCTTTTTGATTGGATAACTCGAACATCCCCTCAGCTAACTGATTCAACTCTGCTTGAGTCATCGCACACATTGTGCTTGCTTGACCTCTATATCCTGCGAAAGCTACATCTCGAAGGTGATGACTCTTTATGCGCGTACATAAATAAGCAAGGTCGGCATATTGTCGTATATTGACTTCGGGATGGATCACAGAGCTGAACGGGTTTCTTAAAATGTTCATTGATAACGTAAGTGCCTGAGTAAAGTTACCTTCCGGGATACCAGACCGGATTAAGAGATCAGGATCAAAAAATCTTAATTTTGACGTAACATCAGCAATCGTAGTAAGACTTGTGACATTATTGTTAGATGCTTGTTCTATTATCCATGTAAGACTTAAGCTCTCTGTAGATCGTAGCAGAGACCAGCACACCGCCAACTGGCGGTATACATCATGCCATGTGGCGTGTAAGTCCTGATACATCGTATAAAACAGCCGAACAATGTTATGATTGATGTATGCATCCAATCTTAATCCTGGTATCCTTGAGGCGAAAGTGTTTTTTCTTCGTTGCACCCACCCCTCAGTTACGTTGCCCACTTTTGATAGAGCAGCTAAATAACTGAATACTGCCCCAGCTATTAATCCCTTCACTTTATCTGGGTTTTGGATGGCCTTGCCCTCGTAATAACCCAGAACAACATCGTCATTGGCAATATGCCATTGCATGTTATAGTCGGCAGCCAACTCAACCTCATATTCCTCCAGAGCCACTATACCCTCATCTATTGTGCTCAGAGTAAGCCAGGCTTCATGTAGGGCCTGTGATGTAAAGATGAACCTTGGGATTAAGTGGCCTCGGCGCCTGAAGAATTCCACCGTCTGGTTTGATACTTGTCCACCACCGGGAATGAAGTCAATACAATCCTGCATAGGGGCGAGATCCCCGTTCGCTTCTCGGCATGCCGCAAGGATGTCTTCCACTAATGAGATAATCTCATTTGCGGGAGGGGGATTCCGTTTGAGGATCTGAAGCACCTTCAATCTAGCGTTGTCCCTGTGCTGCACTGTATTTTGGTCTTTGACTACGGCTAATCCTGCCATCTCCCCATACAAGCGTGCAAGTACGTGATCTGGGTCACGCACTCCGTTTCGTGCAGCCCACTCCCTAGCAATTACCTCAGCAATTAAGGGTCTTGCAGTCCAGTCCATGAATCCATTTATGTGATCTCTGTACTCATCGCTCAGCACATCATTTGTGCTGACTAATACTATCGGCTTGAGTGAATCTGATGATGCCGACATTAAAGCCGAAAAATTAGCGATTATAGACGGCACTCCAAATCGGCGGGCTTGCACCATTTTCAACGACAAAGTATTCCGGTTAGCCATGTTCTACTAGGATACTATCTCTTATATATGCTAGAATAATTAACAAACACACTTTATATTAACAACTTAGATCTACAAATAATTATAACTGTATGTAAGATATTAAACTATTAGGGGTTAAAAAATCTCTAACAACGTCGTTATGAAACAAACTAAGTATCTATTCGATTATATAATGATAACTGTAATTATTTAAAGAAATATATAACTCAGCAAATCTAACAATAACTTACACAAATAACCACCTACAATACAACAACTAACTGCTTACCACAATATAACTAGTGAGGATTTTTTAAAAAATCTAATTTTAATCTTTTTTTTATTTTTTGTCAATCCAGACCTAACCCAGACCTAACCCAGACCTAACCCAGACCTAACCCAGACCTAACCCAGACCTAACCCAGACCTAACCCAGACCTAACCCAGACCTAACCCAGACCTTTTATATGTAATGTAAGGCCATTAGTTGCATACACAGACTTGTATTGTTCGTTCTGTAATATTGGCAGATTTGATACCTATATAAGTGTTCATTGTCATCTCAATTGTCATATATATATAACCTTTAAACTCGTTATGTTTTTTACTAGACCATTTGCCCACTACTGGTTAGGACACCCTGGAGTTCCCAACGATAGGCTATTATATAGAAAAATATGGAGGATAAGCACAGCTTCCAGTGTGTTGATAACAAATCATGGTGAGGATATTATAATAAAGGATTATGGGTTATTAGTAATAATTTTGATGAGTTAGGCTTGTCCCTCGTATCCTCCCTGCCCCCCATCGGCACCCCCACCTCCCTGATTGGGATTCTCTTGATTGTTCCTTCCGTCCTGATTATCCTCATCCAACATTATGGCTACTGGCCATCTAGGTGGGATGAGATGGTGATTTTCATGGGCCTGTCCGATATCCTCATTGACTACATAAGCAGGGGGGGCCTCATCCCACCCAGGTGGTATCACTATATCCCACTCTCCTAAGGCCACTATTATATCTTCTGAGAGAGCTCTTTGAGGCTCTGGGATATTGACGGCATTAGGCTCGAGGATAGTTAGAGGCACCTGGTTCGCATAAGAATTGACTTGAAACATAATAGTTTTAAATGCTTTGGCACGATCTGACAAGTTATTCTCAATCACAGTGAACATATCAGTTATGTTCAGCTCAGCAGATCCAGCCGGAAGGTCTAAGGCCTGTCGAGGCCAACCAGCTCTCTCTCTCCTCAGTTGCTGTCGATCTGTTTCTTGTTGTTCAGCAGTATCTGCACCTGAGAAAGCAGGCCCTGCTCTTCGTTGCCGTAATGCGGTAAGTGGGATCTTAAAGTATGAATTCCCTATTAGTCTCACTTGATAATTGGGATTGTTTACCGCACGACGGTATAAGTCTTCGAGATTGATTGTCGCTTCTGCTTTTTGATTGGATAACTCGAACATCCCCTCAGCTAACTGATTCAACTCTGCTTGAGTCATCGCACACATTGTGCTTGCTTGACCTCTATATCCTGCGAAAGCTACATCTCGAAGGTGATGACTCTTTATGCGCGTACATAAATAAGCAAGGTCGGCATATTGTCGTATATTGACTTCGGGATGGATCACAGAGCTGAACGGGTTTCTTAAAATGTTCATTGATAACGTAAGTGCCTGAGTAAAGTTACCTTCCGGGATACCAGACCGGATTAAGAGATCAGGATCAAAAAATCTTAATTTTGACGTAACATCAGCAATCGTAGTAAGACTTGTGACATTATTGTTAGATGCTTGTTCTATTATCCATGTAAGACTTAAGCTCTCTGTAGATCGTAGCAGAGACCAGCACACCGCCAACTGGCGGTATACATCATGCCATGTGGCGTGTAAGTCCTGATACATCGTATAAAACAGCCGAACAATGTTATGATTGATGTATGCATCCAATCTTAATCCTGGTATCCTTGAGGCGAAAGTGTTTTTTCTTCGTTGCACCCACCCCTCAGTTACGTTGCCCACTTTTGATAGAGCAGCTAAATAACTGAATACTGCCCCAGCTATTAATCCCTTCACTTTATCTGGGTTTTGGATGGCCTTGCCCTCGTAATAACCCAGAACAACATCGTCATTGGCAATATGCCATTGCATGTTATAGTCGGCAGCCAACTCAACCTCATATTCCTCCAGAGCCACTATACCCTCATCTATTGTGCTCAGAGTAAGCCAGGCTTCATGTAGGGCCTGTGATGTAAAGATGAACCTTGGGATTAAGTGGCCTCGGCGCCTGAAGAATTCCACCGTCTGGTTTGATACTTGTCCACCACCGGGAATGAAGTCAATACAATCCTGCATAGGGGCGAGATCCCCGTTCGCTTCTCGGCATGCCGCAAGGATGTCTTCCACTAATGAGATAATCTCATTTGCGGGAGGGGGATTCCGTTTGAGGATCTGAAGCACCTTCAATCTAGCGTTGTCCCTGTGCTGCACTGTATTTTGGTCTTTGACTACGGCTAATCCTGCCATCTCCCCATACAAGCGTGCAAGTACGTGATCTGGGTCACGCACTCCGTTTCGTGCAGCCCACTCCCTAGCAATTACCTCAGCAATTAAGGGTCTTGCAGTCCAGTCCATGAATCCATTTATGTGATCTCTGTACTCATCGCTCAGCACATCATTTGTGCTGACTAATACTATCGGCTTGAGTGAATCTGATGATGCCGACATTAAAGCCGAAAAATTAGCGATTATAGACGGCACTCCAAATCGGCGGGCTTGCACCATTTTCAACGACAAAGTATTCCGGTTAGCCATGTTCTACTAGGATACTATCTCTTATATATGCTAGAATAATTAACAAACACACTTTATATTAACAACTTAGATCTACAAATAATTATAACTGTATGTAAGATATTAAACTATTAGGGGTTAAAAAATCTCTAACAACGTCGTTATGAAACAAACTAAGTATCTATTCGATTATATAATGATAACTGTAATTATTTAAAGAAATATATAACTCAGCAAATCTAACAATAACTTACACAAATAACCACCTACAATACAACAACTAACTGCTTACCACAATATAACTAGTGAGGATTTTTTAAAAAATCTAATTTTAATCTTTTTTTTATTTTTTGTCCATCCAGACCTAACCCAGACCTAACCCAGACCTAACCCAGACCTAACCCAGACCTAACCCAGACCTAACCCAGACCTAACCCAGACCTAACCCAGACCTAACCCAGACCTTTTATATGTAATGTAAGGCCATTAGTTGCATACACAGACTTGTATTGTTCGTTCTGTAATATTGGCAGATTTGATACCTATATAAGTGTTCATTGTCATCTCAATTGTCATATATATATAACCTTTAAACTCGTTATGTTTTTTACTAGACCATTTGCCCACTACTGGTTAGGACACCCTGGAGTTCCCAACGATAGGCTATTATATAGAAAAATATGGAGGATAAGCACAGCTTCCAGTGTGTTGATAACAAATCATGGTGAGGATATTATAATAAAGGATTATGGGTTATTAGTAATAATTTTGATGAGTTAGGCTTGTCCCTCGTATCCTCCCTGCCCCCCATCGGCACCCCCACCTCCCTGATTGGGATTCTCTTGATTGTTCCTTCCGTCCTGATTATCCTCATCCAACATTATGGCTACTGGCCATCTAGGTGGGATGAGATGGTGATTTTCATGGGCCTGTCCGATATCCTCATTGACTACATAAGCAGGGGGGGCCTCATCCCACCCAGGTGGTATCACTATATCCCACTCTCCTAAGGCCACTATTATATCTTCTGAGAGAGCTCTTTGAGGCTCTGGGATATTGACGGCATTAGGCTCGAGGATAGTTAGAGGCACCTGGTTCGCATAAGAATTGACTTGAAACATAATAGTTTTAAATGCTTTGGCACGATCTGACAAGTTATTCTCAATCACAGTGAACATATCAGTTATGTTCAGCTCAGCAGATCCAGCCGGAAGGTCTAAGGCCTGTCGAGGCCAACCAGCTCTCTCTCTCCTCAGTTGCTGTCGATCTGTTTCTTGTTGTTCAGCAGTATCTGCACCTGAGAAAGCAGGCCCTGCTCTTCGTTGCCGTAATGCGGTAAGTGGGATCTTAAAGTATGAATTCCCTATTAGTCTCACTTGATAATTGGGATTGTTTACCGCACGACGGTATAAGTCTTCGAGATTGATTGTCGCTTCTGCTTTTTGATTGGATAACTCGAACATCCCCTCAGCTAACTGATTCAACTCTGCTTGAGTCATCGCACACATTGTGCTTGCTTGACCTCTATATCCTGCGAAAGCTACATCTCGAAGGTGATGACTCTTTATGCGCGTACATAAATAAGCAAGGTCGGCATATTGTCGTATATTGACTTCGGGATGGATCACAGAGCTGAACGGGTTTCTTAAAATGTTCATTGATAACGTAAGTGCCTGAGTAAAGTTACCTTCCGGGATACCAGACCGGATTAAGAGATCAGGATCAAAAAATCTTAATTTTGACGTAACATCAGCAATCGTAGTAAGACTTGTGACATTATTGTTAGATGCTTGTTCTATTATCCATGTAAGACTTAAGCTCTCTGTAGATCGTAGCAGAGACCAGCACACCGCCAACTGGCGGTATACATCATGCCATGTGGCGTGTAAGTCCTGATACATCGTATAAAACAGCCGAACAATGTTATGATTGATGTATGCATCCAATCTTAATCCTGGTATCCTTGAGGCGAAAGTGTTTTTTCTTCGTTGCACCCACCCCTCAGTTACGTTGCCCACTTTTGATAGAGCAGCTAAATAACTGAATACTGCCCCAGCTATTAATCCCTTCACTTTATCTGGGTTTTGGATGGCCTTGCCCTCGTAATAACCCAGAACAACATCGTCATTGGCAATATGCCATTGCATGTTATAGTCGGCAGCCAACTCAACCTCATATTCCTCCAGAGCCACTATACCCTCATCTATTGTGCTCAGAGTAAGCCAGGCTTCATGTAGGGCCTGTGATGTAAAGATGAACCTTGGGATTAAGTGGCCTCGGCGCCTGAAGAATTCCACCGTCTGGTTTGATACTTGTCCACCACCGGGAATGAAGTCAATACAATCCTGCATAGGGGCGAGATCCCCGTTCGCTTCTCGGCATGCCGCAAGGATGTCTTCCACTAATGAGATAATCTCATTTGCGGGAGGGGGATTCCGTTTGAGGATCTGAAGCACCTTCAATCTAGCGTTGTCCCTGTGCTGCACTGTATTTTGGTCTTTGACTACGGCTAATCCTGCCATCTCCCCATACAAGCGTGCAAGTACGTGATCTGGGTCACGCACTCCGTTTCGTGCAGCCCACTCCCTAGCAATTACCTCAGCAATTAAGGGTCTTGCAGTCCAGTCCATGAATCCATTTATGTGATCTCTGTACTCATCGCTCAGCACATCATTTGTGCTGACTAATACTATCGGCTTGAGTGAATCTGATGATGCCGACATTAAAGCCGAAAAATTAGCGATTATAGACGGCACTCCAAATCGGCGGGCTTGCACCATTTTCAACGACAAAGTATTCCGGTTAGCCATGTTCTACTAGGATACTATCTCTTATATATGCTAGAATAATTAACAAACACACTTTATATTAACAACTTAGATCTACAAATAATTATAACTGTATGTAAGATATTAAACTATTAGGGGTTAAAAAATCTCTAACAACGTCGTTATGAAACAAACTAAGTATCTATTCGATTATATAATGATAACTGTAATTATTTAAAGAAATATATAACTCAGCAAATCTAACAATAACTTACACAAATAACCACCTACAATACAACAACTAACTGCTTACCACAATATAACTAGTGAGGATTTTTTAAAAAATCTAATTTTAATCTTTTTTTTATTTTTTGTCCATCCAGACCTAACCCAGACCTAACCCAGACCTAACCCAGACCTAACCCAGACCTAACCCAGACCTAACCCAGACCTAACCCAGACCTAACCCAGACCTAACCCAGACCTTTTATATGTAATGTAAGGCCATTAGTTGCATACACAGACTTGTATTGTTCGTTCTGTAATATTGGCAGATTTGATACCTATATAAGTGTTCATTGTCATCTCAATTGTCATATATATATAACCTTTAAACTCGTTATGTTTTTTACTAGACCATTTGCCCACTACTGGTTAGGACACCCTGGAGTTCCCAACGATAGGCTATTATATAGAAAAATATGGAGGATAAGCACAGCTTCCAGTGTGTTGATAACAAATCATGGTGAGGATATTATAATAAAGGATTATGGGTTATTAGTAATAATTTTGATGAGTTAGGCTTGTCCCTCGTATCCTCCCTGCCCCCCATCGGCACCCCCACCTCCCTGATTGGGATTCTCTTGATTGTTCCTTCCGTCCTGATTATCCTCATCCAACATTATGGCTACTGGCCATCTAGGTGGGATGAGATGGTGATTTTCATGGGCCTGTCCGATATCCTCATTGACTACATAAGCAGGGGGGGCCTCATCCCACCCAGGTGGTATCACTATATCCCACTCTCCTAAGGCCACTATTATATCTTCTGAGAGAGCTCTTTGAGGCTCTGGGATATTGACGGCATTAGGCTCGAGGATAGTTAGAGGCACCTGGTTCGCATAAGAATTGACTTGAAACATAATAGTTTTAAATGCTTTGGCACGATCTGACAAGTTATTCTCAATCACAGTGAACATATCAGTTATGTTCAGCTCAGCAGATCCAGCCGGAAGGTCTAAGGCCTGTCGAGGCCAACCAGCTCTCTCTCTCCTCAGTTGCTGTCGATCTGTTTCTTGTTGTTCAGCAGTATCTGCACCTGAGAAAGCAGGCCCTGCTCTTCGTTGCCGTAATGCGGTAAGTGGGATCTTAAAGTATGAATTCCCTATTAGTCTCACTTGATAATTGGGATTGTTTACCGCACGACGGTATAAGTCTTTGAGATTGATTGTCGCTTCTGCTTTTTGATTGGATAACTCGAACATCCCCTCAGCTAACTGATTCAACTCTGCTTGAGTCATCGCACACATTGTGCTTGCTTGACCTCTATATCCTGCGAAAGCTACATCTCGAAGGTGATGACTCTTTATGCGCGTACATAAATAAGCAAGGTCGGCATATTGTCGTATATTGACTTCGGGATGGATCACAGAGCTGAACGGGTTTCTTAAAATGTTCATTGATAACGTAAGTGCCTGAGTAAAGTTACCTTCCGGGATACCAGACCGGATTAAGAGATCAGGATCAAAAAATCTTAATTTTGACGTAACATCAGCAATCGTAGTAAGACTTGTGACATTATTGTTAGATGCTTGTTCTATTATCCATGTAAGACTTAAGCTCTCTGTAGATCGTAGCAGAGACCAGCACACCGCCAACTGGCGGTATACATCATGCCATGTGGCGTGTAAGTCCTGATACATCGTATAAAACAGCCGAACAATGTTATGATTGATGTATGCATCCAATCTTAATCCTGGTATCCTTGAGGCGAAAGTGTTTTTTCTTCGTTGCACCCACCCCTCAGTTACGTTGCCCACTTTTGATAGAGCAGCTAAATAACTGAATACTGCCCCAGCTATTAATCCCTTCACTTTATCTGGGTTTTGGATGGCCTTGCCCTCGTAATAACCCAGAACAACATCGTCATTGGCAATATGCCATTGCATGTTATAGTCGGCAGCCAACTCAACCTCATATTCCTCCAGAGCCACTATACCCTCATCTATTGTGCTCAGAGTAAGCCAGGCTTCATGTAGGGCCTGTGATGTAAAGATGAACCTTGGGATTAAGTGGCCTCGGCGCCTGAAGAATTCCACCGTCTGGTTTGATACTTGTCCACCACCGGGAATGAAGTCAATACAATCCTGCATAGGGGCGAGATCCCCGTTCGCTTCTCGGCATGCCGCAAGGATGTCTTCCACTAATGAGATAATCTCATTTGCGGGAGGGGGATTCCGTTTGAGGATCTGAAGCACCTTCAATCTAGCGTTGTCCCTGTGCTGCACTGTATTTTGGTCTTTGACTACGGCTAATCCTGCCATCTCCCCATACAAGCGTGCAAGTACGTGATCTGGGTCACGCACTCCGTTTCGTGCAGCCCACTCCCTAGCAATTACCTCAGCAATTAAGGGTCTTGCAGTCCAGTCCATGAATCCATTTATGTGATCTCTGTACTCATCGCTCAGCACATCATTTGTGCTGACTAATACTATCGGCTTGAGTGAATCTGATGATGCCGACATTAAAGCCGAAAAATTAGCGATTATAGACGGCACTCCAAATCGGCGGGCTTGCACCATTTTCAACGACAAAGTATTCCGGTTAGCCATGTTCTACTAGGATACTATCTCTTATATATGCTAGAATAATTAACAAACACACTTTATATTAACAACTTAGATCTACAAATAATTATAACTGTATGTAAGATATTAAACTATTAGGGGTTAAAAAATCTCTAACAACGTCGTTATGAAACAAACTAAGTATCTATTCGATTATATAATGATAACTGTAATTATTTAAAGAAATATATAACTCAGCAAATCTAACAATAACTTACACAAATAACCACCTACAATACAACAACTAACTGCTTACCACAATATAACTAGTGAGGATTTTTTAAAAAATCTAATTTTAATCTTTTTTTTATTTTTTGTCCATCCAGACCTAACCCAGACCTAACCCAGACCTAACCCAGACCTAACCCAGACCTAACCCAGACCTAACCCAGACCTAACCCAGACCTAACCCAGACCTAACCCAGACCTGTTATATGTAATGTAAGGCCATTAGTTGCATACACAGACTTGTATTGTTCGTTCTGTAATATTGGCAGATTTGATACCTATATAAGTGTTCATTGTCATCTCAATTGTCATATATATATAACCTTTAAACTCGTTATGTTTTTTACTAGACCATTTGCCCACTACTGGTTAGGACACCCTGGAGTTCCCAACGATAGGCTATTATATAGAAAAATATGGAGGATAAGCACAGCTTCCAGTGTGTTGATAACAAATCATGGTGAGGATATTATAATAAAGGATTATGGGTTATTAGTAATAATTTTGATGAGTTAGGCTTGTCCCTCGTATCCTCCCTGCCCCCCATCGGCACCCCCACCTCCCTGATTGGGATTCTCTTGATTGTTCCTTCCGTCCTGATTATCCTCATCCAACATTATGGCTACTGGCCATCTAGGTGGGATGAGATGGTGATTTTCATGGGCCTGTCCGATATCCTCATTGACTACATAAGCAGGGGGGGCCTCATCCCACCCAGGTGGTATCACTATATCCCACTCTCCTAAGGCCACTATTATATCTTCTGAGAGAGCTCTTTGAGGCTCTGGGATATTGACGGCATTAGGCTCGAGGATAGTTAGAGGCACCTGGTTCGCATAAGAATTGACTTGAAACATAATAGTTTTAAATGCTTTGGCACGATCTGACAAGTTATTCTCAATCACAGTGAACATATCAGTTATGTTCAGCTCAGCAGATCCAGCCGGAAGGTCTAAGGCCTGTCGAGGCCAACCAGCTCTCTCTCTCCTCAGTTGCTGTCGATCTGTTTCTTGTTGTTCAGCAGTATCTGCACCTGAGAAAGCAGGCCCTGCTCTTCGTTGCCGTAATGCGGTAAGTGGGATCTTAAAGTATGAATTCCCTATTAGTCTCACTTGATAATTGGGATTGTTTACCGCACGACGGTATAAGTCTTCGAGATTGATTGTCGCTTCTGCTTTTTGATTGGATAACTCGAACATCCCCTCAGCTAACTGATTCAACTCTGCTTGAGTCATCGCACACATTGTGCTTGCTTGACCTCTATATCCTGCGAAAGCTACATCTCGAAGGTGATGACTCTTTATGCGCGTACATAAATAAGCAAGGTCGGCATATTGTCGTATATTGACTTCGGGATGGATCACAGAGCTGAACGGGTTTCTTAAAATGTTCATTGATAACGTAAGTGCCTGAGTAAAGTTACCTTCCGGGATACCAGACCGGATTAAGAGATCAGGATCAAAAAATCTTAATTTTGACGTAACATCAGCAATCGTAGTAAGACTTGTGACATTATTGTTAGATGCTTGTTCTATTATCCATGTAAGACTTAAGCTCTCTGTAGATCGTAGCAGAGACCAGCACACCGCCAACTGGCGGTATACATCATGCCATGTGGCGTGTAAGTCCTGATACATCGTATAAAACAGCCGAACAATGTTATGATTGATGTATGCATCCAATCTTAATCCTGGTATCCTTGAGGCGAAAGTGTTTTTTCTTCGTTGCACCCACCCCTCAGTTACGTTGCCCACTTTTGATAGAGCAGCTAAATAACTGAATACTGCCCCAGCTATTAATCCCTTCACTTTATCTGGGTTTTGGATGGCCTTGCCCTCGTAATAACCCAGAACAACATCGTCATTGGCAATATGCCATTGCATGTTATAGTCGGCAGCCAACTCAACCTCATATTCCTCCAGAGCCACTATACCCTCATCTATTGTGCTCAGAGTAAGCCAGGCTTCATGTAGGGCCTGTGATGTAAAGATGAACCTTGGGATTAAGTGGCCTCGGCGCCTGAAGAATTCCACCGTCTGGTTTGATACTTGTCCACCACCGGGAATGAAGTCAATACAATCCTGCATAGGGGCGAGATCCCCGTTCGCTTCTCGGCATGCCGCAAGGATGTCTTCCACTAATGAGATAATCTCATTTGCGGGAGGGGGATTCCGTTTGAGGATCTGAAGCACCTTCAATCTAGCGTTGTCCCTGTGCTGCACTGTATTTTGGTCTTTGACTACGGCTAATCCTGCCATCTCCCCATACAAGCGTGCAAGTACGTGATCTGGGTCACGCACTCCGTTTCGTGCAGCCCACTCCCTAGCAATTACCTCAGCAATTAAGGGTCTTGCAGTCCAGTCCATGAATCCATTTATGTGATCTCTGTACTCATCGCTCAGCACATCATTTGTGCTGACTAATACTATCGGCTTGAGTGAATCTGATGATGCCGACATTAAAGCCGAAAAATTAGCGATTATAGACGGCACTCCAAATCGGCGGGCTTGCACCATTTTCAACGACAAAGTATTCCGGTTAGCCATGTTCTACTAGGATACTATCTCTTATATATGCTAGAATAATTAACAAACACACTTTATATTAACAACTTAGATCTACAAATAATTATAACTGTATGTAAGATATTAAACTATTAGGGGTTAAAAAATCTCTAACAACGTCGTTATGAAACAAACTAAGTATCTATTCGATTATATAATGATAACTGTAATTATTTAAAGAAATATATAACTCAGCAAATCTAACAATAACTTACACAAATAACCACCTACAATACAACAACTAACTGCTTACCACAATATAACTAGTGAGGATTTTTTAAAAAATCTAATTTTAATCTTTTTTTTATTTTTTGTCCATCCAGACCTAACCCAGACCTAACCCAGACCTAACCCAGACCTAACCCAGACCTAACCCAGACCTAACCCAGACCTAACCCAGACCTAACCCAGACCTAACCCAGACCTTTTATATGTAATGTAAGGCCATTAGTTGCATACACAGACTTGTATTGTTCGTTCTGTAATATTGGCAGATTTGATACCTATATAAGTGTTCATTGTCATCTCAATTGTCATATATATATAACCTTTAAACTCGTTATGTTTTTTACTAGACCATTTGCCCACTACTGGTTAGGACACCCTGGAGTTCCCAACGATAGGCTATTATATAGAAAAATATGGAGGATAAGCACAGCTTCCAGTGTGTTGATAACAAATCATGGTGAGGATATTATAATAAAGGATTATGGGTTATTAGTAATAATTTTGATGAGTTAGGCTTGTCCCTCGTATCCTCCCTGCCCCCCATCGGCACCCCCACCTCCCTGATTGGGATTCTCTTGATTGTTCCTTCCGTCCTGATTATCCTCATCCAACATTATGGCTACTGGCCATCTAGGTGGGATGAGATGGTGATTTTCATGGGCCTGTCCGATATCCTCATTGACTACATAAGCAGGGGGGGCCTCATCCCACCCAGGTGGTATCACTATATCCCACTCTCCTAAGGCCACTATTATATCTTCTGAGAGAGCTCTTTGAGGCTCTGGGATATTGACGGCATTAGGCTCGAGGATAGTTAGAGGCACCTGGTTCGCATAAGAATTGACTTGAAACATAATAGTTTTAAATGCTTTGGCACGATCTGACAAGTTATTCTCAATCACAGTGAACATATCAGTTATGTTCAGCTCAGCAGATCCAGCCGGAAGGTCTAAGGCCTGTCGAGGCCAACCAGCTCTCTCTCTCCTCAGTTGCTGTCGATCTGTTTCTTGTTGTTCAGCAGTATCTGCACCTGAGAAAGCAGGCCCTGCTCTTCGTTGCCGTAATGCGGTAAGTGGGATCTTAAAGTATGAATTCCCTATTAGTCTCACTTGATAATTGGGATTGTTTACCGCACGACGGTATAAGTCTTCGAGATTGATTGTCGCTTCTGCTTTTTGATTGGATAACTCGAACATCCCCTCAGCTAACTGATTCAACTCTGCTTGAGTCATCGCACACATTGTGCTTGCTTGACCTCTATATCCTGCGAAAGCTACATCTCGAAGGTGATGACTCTTTATGCGCGTACATAAATAAGCAAGGTCGGCATATTGTCGTATATTGACTTCGGGATGGATCACAGAGCTGAACGGGTTTCTTAAAATGTTCATTGATAACGTAAGTGCCTGAGTAAAGTTACCTTCCGGGATACCAGACCGGATTAAGAGATCAGGATCAAAAAATCTTAATTTTGACGTAACATCAGCAATCGTAGTAAGACTTGTGACATTATTGTTAGATGCTTGTTCTATTATCCATGTAAGACTTAAGCTCTCTGTAGATCGTAGCAGAGACCAGCACACCGCCAACTGGCGGTATACATCATGCCATGTGGCGTGTAAGTCCTGATACATCGTATAAAACAGCCGAACAATGTTATGATTGATGTATGCATCCAATCTTAATCCTGGTATCCTTGAGGCGAAAGTGTTTTTTCTTCGTTGCACCCACCCCTCAGTTACGTTGCCCACTTTTGATAGAGCAGCTAAATAACTGAATACTGCCCCAGCTATTAATCCCTTCACTTTATCTGGGTTTTGGATGGCCTTGCCCTCGTAATAACCCAGAACAACATCGTCATTGGCAATATGCCATTGCATGTTATAGTCGGCAGCCAACTCAACCTCATATTCCTCCAGAGCCACTATACCCTCATCTATTGTGCTCAGAGTAAGCCAGGCTTCATGTAGGGCCTGTGATGTAAAGATGAACCTTGGGATTAAGTGGCCTCGGCGCCTGAAGAATTCCACCGTCTGGTTTGATACTTGTCCACCACCGGGAATGAAGTCAATACAATCCTGCATAGGGGCGAGATCCCCGTTCGCTTCTCGGCATGCCGCAAGGATGTCTTCCACTAATGAGATAATCTCATTTGCGGGAGGGGGATTCCGTTTGAGGATCTGAAGCACCTTCAATCTAGCGTTGTCCCTGTGCTGCACTGTATTTTGGTCTTTGACTACGGCTAATCCTGCCATCTCCCCATACAAGCGTGCAAGTACGTGATCTGGGTCACGCACTCCGTTTCGTGCAGCCCACTCCCTAGCAATTACCTCAGCAATTAAGGGTCTTGCAGTCCAGTCCATGAATCCATTTATGTGATCTCTGTACTCATCGCTCAGCACATCATTTGTGCTGACTAATACTATCGGCTTGAGTGAATCTGATGATGCCGACATTAAAGCCGAAAAATTAGCGATTATAGACGGCACTCCAAATCGGCGGGCTTGCACCATTTTCAACGACAAAGTATTCCGGTTAGCCATGTTCTACTAGGATACTATCTCTTATATATGCTAGAATAATTAACAAACACACTTTATATTAACAACTTAGATCTACAAATAATTATAACTGTATGTAAGATATTAAACTATTAGGGGTTAAAAAATCTCTAACAACGTCGTTATGAAACAAACTAAGTATCTATTCGATTATATAATGATAACTGTAATTATTTAAAGAAATATATAACTCAGCAAATCTAACAATAACTTACACAAATAACCACCTACAATACAACAACTAACTGCTTACCACAATATAACTAGTGAGGATTTTTTAAAAAATCTAATTTTAATCTTTTTTTTATTTTTTGTCCATCCAGACCTAACCCAGACCTAACCCAGACCTAACCCAGACCTAACCCAGACCTAACCCAGACCTAACCCAGACCTAACCCAGACCTAACCCAGACCTAACCCAGACCTTTTATATGTAATGTAAGGCCATTAGTTGCATACACAGACTTGTATTGTTCGTTCTGTAATATTGGCAGATTTGATACCTATATAAGTGTTCATTGTCATCTCAATTGTCATATATATATAACCTTTAAACTCGTTATGTTTTTTACTAGACCATTTGCCCACTACTGGTTAGGACACCCTGGAGTTCCCAACGATAGGCTATTATATAGAAAAATATGGAGGATAAGCACAGCTTCCAGTGTGTTGATAACAAATCATGGTGAGGATATTATAATAAAGGATTATGGGTTATTAGTAATAATTTTGATGAGTTAGGCTTGTCCCTCGTATCCTCCCTGCCCCCCATCGGCACCCCCACCTCCCTGATTGGGATTCTCTTGATTGTTCCTTCCGTCCTGATTATCCTCATCCAACATTATGGCTACTGGCCATCTAGGTGGGATGAGATGGTGATTTTCATGGGCCTGTCCGATATCCTCATTGACTACATAAGCAGGGGGGGCCTCATCCCACCCAGGTGGTATCACTATATCCCACTCTCCTAAGGCCACTATTATATCTTCTGAGAGAGCTCTTTGAGGCTCTGGGATATTGACGGCATTAGGCTCGAGGATAGTTAGAGGCACCTGGTTCGCATAAGAATTGACTTGAAACATAATAGTTTTAAATGCTTTGGCACGATCTGACAAGTTATTCTCAATCACAGTGAACATATCAGTTATGTTCAGCTCAGCAGATCCAGCCGGAAGGTCTAAGGCCTGTCGAGGCCAACCAGCTCTCTCTCTCCTCAGTTGCTGTCGATCTGTTTCTTGTTGTTCAGCAGTATCTGCACCTGAGAAAGCAGGCCCTGCTCTTCGTTGCCGTAATGCGGTAAGTGGGATCTTAAAGTATGAATTCCCTATTAGTCTCACTTGATAATTGGGATTGTTTACCGCACGACGGTATAAGTCTTCGAGATTGATTGTCGCTTCTGCTTTTTGATTGGATAACTCGAACATCCCCTCAGCTAACTGATTCAACTCTGCTTGAGTCATCGCACACATTGTGCTTGCTTGACCTCTATATCCTGCGAAAGCTACATCTCGAAGGTGATGACTCTTTATGCGCGTACATAAATAAGCAAGGTCGGCATATTGTCGTATATTGACTTCGGGATGGATCACAGAGCTGAACGGGTTTCTTAAAATGTTCATTGATAACGTAAGTGCCTGAGTAAAGTTACCTTCCGGGATACCAGACCGGATTAAGAGATCAGGATCAAAAAATCTTAATTTTGACGTAACATCAGCAATCGTAGTAAGACTTGTGACATTATTGTTAGATGCTTGTTCTATTATCCATGTAAGACTTAAGCTCTCTGTAGATCGTAGCAGAGACCAGCACACCGCCAACTGGCGGTATACATCATGCCATGTGGCGTGTAAGTCCTGATACATCGTATAAAACAGCCGAACAATGTTATGATTGATGTATGCATCCAATCTTAATCCTGGTATCCTTGAGGCGAAAGTGTTTTTTCTTCGTTGCACCCACCCCTCAGTTACGTTGCCCACTTTTGATAGAGCAGCTAAATAACTGAATACTGCCCCAGCTATTAATCCCTTCACTTTATCTGGGTTTTGGATGGCCTTGCCCTCGTAATAACCCAGAACAACATCGTCATTGGCAATATGCCATTGCATGTTATAGTCGGCAGCCAACTCAACCTCATATTCCTCCAGAGCCACTATACCCTCATCTATTGTGCTCAGAGTAAGCCAGGCTTCATGTAGGGCCTGTGATGTAAAGATGAACCTTGGGATTAAGTGGCCTCGGCGCCTGAAGAATTCCACCGTCTGGTTTGATACTTGTCCACCACCGGGAATGAAGTCAATACAATCCTGCATAGGGGCGAGATCCCCGTTCGCTTCTCGGCATGCCGCAAGGATGTCTTCCACTAATGAGATAATCTCATTTGCGGGAGGGGGATTCCGTTTGAGGATCTGAAGCACCTTCAATCTAGCGTTGTCCCTGTGCTGCACTGTATTTTGGTCTTTGACTACGGCTAATCCTGCCATCTCCCCATACAAGCGTGCAAGTACGTGATCTGGGTCACGCACTCCGTTTCGTGCAGCCCACTCCCTAGCAATTACCTCAGCAATTAAGGGTCTTGCAGTCCAGTCCATGAATCCATTTATGTGATCTCTGTACTCATCGCTCAGCACATCATTTGTGCTGACTAATACTATCGGCTTGAGTGAATCTGATGATGCCGACATTAAAGCCGAAAAATTAGCGATTATAGACGGCACTCCAAATCGGCGGGCTTGCACCATTTTCAACGACAAAGTATTCCGGTTAGCCATGTTCTACTAGGATACTATCTCTTATATATGCTAGAATAATTAACAAACACACTTTATATTAACAACTTAGATCTACAAATAATTATAACTGTATGTAAGATATTAAACTATTAGGCGTTAAAAAATCTCTAACAACGTCGTTATGAAACAAACTAAGTATCTATTCGATTATATAATGATAACTGTAATTATTTAAAGAAATATATAACTCAGCAAATCTAACAATAACTTACACAAATAACCACCTACAATACAACAACTAACTGCTTACCACAATATAACTAGTGAGGATTTTTTAAAAAATCTAATTTTAATCTTTTTTTTATTTTTTGTCCATCCAGACCTAACCCAGACCTAACCCAGACCTAACCCAGACCTAACCCAGACCTAACCCAGACCTAACCCAGACCTAACCCAGACCTAACCCAGACCTAACCCAGACCTTTTATATGTAATGTAAGGCCATTAGTTGCATACACAGACTTGTATTGTTCGTTCTGTAATATTGGCAGATTTGATACCTATATAAGTGTTCATTGTCATCTCAATTGTCATATATATATAACCTTTAAACTCGTTATGTTTTTTACTAGACCATTTGCCCACTACTGGTTAGGACACCCTGGAGTTCCCAACGATAGGCTATTATATAGAAAAATATGGAGGATAAGCACAGCTTCCAGTGTGTTGATAACAAATCATGGTGAGGATATTATAATAAAGGATTATGGGTTATTAGTAATAATTTTGATGAGTTAGGCTTGTCCCTCGTATCCTCCCTGCCCCCCATCGGCACCCCCACCTCCCTGATTGGGATTCTCTTGATTGTTCCTTCCGTCCTGATTATCCTCATCCAACATTATGGCTACTGGCCATCTAGGTGGGATGAGATGGTGATTTTCATGGGCCTGTCCGATATCCTCATTGACTACATAAGCAGGGGGGGCCTCATCCCACCCAGGTGGTATCACTATATCCCACTCTCCTAAGGCCACTATTATATCTTCTGAGAGAGCTCTTTGAGGCTCTGGGATATTGACGGCATTAGGCTCGAGGATAGTTAGAGGCACCTGGTTCGCATAAGAATTGACTTGAAACATAATAGTTTTAAATGCTTTGGCACGATCTGACAAGTTATTCTCAATCACAGTGAACATATCAGTTATGTTCAGCTCAGCAGATCCAGCCGGAAGGTCTAAGGCCTGTCGAGGCCAACCAGCTCTCTCTCTCCTCAGTTGCTGTCGATCTGTTTCTTGTTGTTCAGCAGTATCTGCACCTGAGAAAGCAGGCCCTGCTCTTCGTTGCCGTAATGCGGTAAGTGGGATCTTAAAGTATGAATTCCCTATTAGTCTCACTTGATAATTGGGATTGTTTACCGCACGACGGTATAAGTCTTCGAGATTGATTGTCGCTTCTGCTTTTTGATTGGATAACTCGAACATCCCCTCAGCTAACTGATTCAACTCTGCTTGAGTCATCGCACACATTGTGCTTGCTTGACCTCTATATCCTGCGAAAGCTACATCTCGAAGGTGATGACTCTTTATGCGCGTACATAAATAAGCAAGGTCGGCATATTGTCGTATATTGACTTCGGGATGGATCACAGAGCTGAACGGGTTTCTTAAAATGTTCATTGATAACGTAAGTGCCTGAGTAAAGTTACCTTCCGGGATACCAGACCGGATTAAGAGATCAGGATCAAAAAATCTTAATTTTGACGTAACATCAGCAATCGTAGTAAGACTTGTGACATTATTGTTAGATGCTTGTTCTATTATCCATGTAAGACTTAAGCTCTCTGTAGATCGTAGCAGAGACCAGCACACCGCCAACTGGCGGTATACATCATGCCATGTGGCGTGTAAGTCCTGATACATCGTATAAAACAGCCGAACAATGTTATGATTGATGTATGCATCCAATCTTAATCCTGGTATCCTTGAGGCGAAAGTGTTTTTTCTTCGTTGCACCCACCCCTCAGTTACGTTGCCCACTTTTGATAGAGCAGCTAAATAACTGAATACTGCCCCAGCTATTAATCCCTTCACTTTATCTGGGTTTTGGATGGCCTTGCCCTCGTAATAACCCAGAACAACATCGTCATTGGCAATATGCCATTGCATGTTATAGTCGGCAGCCAACTCAACCTCATATTCCTCCAGAGCCACTATACCCTCATCTATTGTGCTCAGAGTAAGCCAGGCTTCATGTAGGGCCTGTGATGTAAAGATGAACCTTGGGATTAAGTGGCCTCGGCGCCTGAAGAATTCCACCGTCTGGTTTGATACTTGTCCACCACCGGGAATGAAGTCAATACAATCCTGCATAGGGGCGAGATCCCCGTTCGCTTCTCGGCATGCCGCAAGGATGTCTTCCACTAATGAGATAATCTCATTTGCGGGAGGGGGATTCCGTTTGAGGATCTGAAGCACCTTCAATCTAGCGTTGTCCCTGTGCTGCACTGTATTTTGGTCTTTGACTACGGCTAATCCTGCCATCTCCCCATACAAGCGTGCAAGTACGTGATCTGGGTCACGCACTCCGTTTCGTGCAGCCCACTCCCTAGCAATTACCTCAGCAATTAAGGGTCTTGCAGTCCAGTCCATGAATCCATTTATGTGATCTCTGTACTCATCGCTCAGCACATCATTTGTGCTGACTAATACTATCGGCTTGAGTGAATCTGATGATGCCGACATTAAAGCCGAAAAATTAGCGATTATAGACGGCACTCCAAATCGGCGGGCTTGCACCATTTTCAACGACAAAGTATTCCGGTTAGCCATGTTCTACTAGGATACTATCTCTTATATATGCTAGAATAATTAACAAACACACTTTATATTAACAACTTAGATCTACAAATAATTATAACTGTATGTAAGATATTAAACTATTAGGGGTTAAAAAATCTCTAACAACGTCGTTATGAAACAAACTAAGTATCTATTCGATTATATAATGATAACTGTAATTATTTAAAGAAATATATAACTCAGCAAATCTAACAATAACTTACACAAATAACCACCTACAATACAACAACTAACTGCTTACCACAATATAACTAGTGAGGATTTTTTAAAAAATCTAATTTTAATCTTTTTTTTATTTTTTGTCCATCCAGACCTAACCCAGACCTAACCCAGACCTAACCCAGACCTAACCCAGACCTAACCCAGACCTAACCCAGACCTAACCCAGACCTAACCCAGACCTAACCCAGACCTTTTATATGTAATGTAAGGCCATTAGTTGCATACACAGACTTGTATTGTTCGTTCTGTAATATTGGCAGATTTGATACCTATATAAGTGTTCATTGTCATCTCAATTGTCATATATATATAACCTTTAAACTCGTTATGTTTTTTACTAGACCATTTGCCCACTACTGGTTAGGACACCCTGGAGTTCCCAACGATAGGCTATTATATAGAAAAATATGGAGGATAAGCACAGCTTCCAGTGTGTTGATAACAAATCATGGTGAGGATATTATAATAAAGGATTATGGGTTATTAGTAATAATTTTGATGAGTTAGGCTTGTCCCTCGTATCCTCCCTGCCCCCCATCGGCACCCCCACCTCCCTGATTGGGATTCTCTTGATTGTTCCTTCCGTCCTGATTATCCTCATCCAACATTATGGCTACTGGCCATCTAGGTGGGATGAGATGGTGATTTTCATGGGCCTGTCCGATATCCTCATTGACTACATAAGCAGGGGGGGCCTCATCCCACCCAGGTGGTATCACTATATCCCACTCTCCTAAGGCCACTATTATATCTTCTGAGAGAGCTCTTTGAGGCTCTGGGATATTGACGGCATTAGGCTCGAGGATAGTTAGAGGCACCTGGTTCGCATAAGAATTGACTTGAAACATAATAGTTTTAAATGCTTTGGCACGATCTGACAAGTTATTCTCAATCACAGTGAACATATCAGTTATGTTCAGCTCAGCAGATCCAGCCGGAAGGTCTAAGGCCTGTCGAGGCCAACCAGCTCTCTCTCTCCTCAGTTGCTGTCGATCTGTTTCTTGTTGTTCAGCAGTATCTGCACCTGAGAAAGCAGGCCCTGCTCTTCGTTGCCGTAATGCGGTAAGTGGGATCTTAAAGTATGAATTCCCTATTAGTCTCACTTGATAATTGGGATTGTTTACCGCACGACGGTATAAGTCTTCGAGATTGATTGTCGCTTCTGCTTTTTGATTGGATAACTCGAACATCCCCTCAGCTAACTGATTCAACTCTGCTTGAGTCATCGCACACATTGTGCTTGCTTGACCTCTATATCCTGCGAAAGCTACATCTCGAAGGTGATGACTCTTTATGCGCGTACATAAATAAGCAAGGTCGGCATATTGTCGTATATTGACTTCGGGATGGATCACAGAGCTGAACGGGTTTCTTAAAATGTTCATTGATAACGTAAGTGCCTGAGTAAAGTTACCTTCCGGGATACCAGACCGGATTAAGAGATCAGGATCAAAAAATCTTAATTTTGACGTAACATCAGCAATCGTAGTAAGACTTGTGACATTATTGTTAGATGCTTGTTCTATTATCCATGTAAGACTTAAGCTCTCTGTAGATCGTAGCAGAGACCAGCACACCGCCAACTGGCGGTATACATCATGCCATGTGGCGTGTAAGTCCTGATACATCGTATAAAACAGCCGAACAATGTTATGATTGATGTATGCATCCAATCTTAATCCTGGTATCCTTGAGGCGAAAGTGTTTTTTCTTCGTTGCACCCACCCCTCAGTTACGTTGCCCACTTTTGATAGAGCAGCTAAATAACTGAATACTGCCCCAGCTATTAATCCCTTCACTTTATCTGGGTTTTGGATGGCCTTGCCCTCGTAATAACCCAGAACAACATCGTCATTGGCAATATGCCATTGCATGTTATAGTCGGCAGCCAACTCAACCTCATATTCCTCCAGAGCCACTATACCCTCATCTATTGTGCTCAGAGTAAGCCAGGCTTCATGTAGGGCCTGTGATGTAAAGATGAACCTTGGGATTAAGTGGCCTCGGCGCCTGAAGAATTCCACCGTCTGGTTTGATACTTGTCCACCACCGGGAATGAAGTCAATACAATCCTGCATAGGGGCGAGATCCCCGTTCGCTTCTCGGCATGCCGCAAGGATGTCTTCCACTAATGAGATAATCTCATTTGCGGGAGGGGGATTCCGTTTGAGGATCTGAAGCACCTTCAATCTAGCGTTGTCCCTGTGCTGCACTGTATTTTGGTCTTTGACTACGGCTAATCCTGCCATCTCCCCATACAAGCGTGCAAGTACGTGATCTGGGTCACGCACTCCGTTTCGTGCAGCCCACTCCCTAGCAATTACCTCAGCAATTAAGGGTCTTGCAGTCCAGTCCATGAATCCATTTATGTGATCTCTGTACTCATCGCTCAGCACATCATTTGTGCTGACTAATACTATCGGCTTGAGTGAATCTGATGATGCCGACATTAAAGCCGAAAAATTAGCGATTATAGACGGCACTCCAAATCGGCGGGCTTGCACCATTTTCAACGACAAAGTATTCCGGTTAGCCATGTTCTACTAGGATACTATCTCTTATATATGCTAGAATAATTAACAAACACACTTTATATTAACAACTTAGATCTACAAATAATTATAACTGTATGTAAGATATTAAACTATTAGGGGTTAAAAAATCTCTAACAACGTCGTTATGAAACAAACTAAGTATCTATTCGATTATATAATGATAACTGTAATTATTTAAAGAAATATATAACTCAGCAAATCTAACAATAACTTACACAAATAACCACCTACAATACAACAACTAACTGCTTACCACAATATAACTAGTGAGGATTTTTTAAAAAATCTAATTTTAATCTTTTTTTTATTTTTTGTCCATCCAGACCTAACCCAGACCTAACCCAGACCTAACCCAGACCTAACCCAGACCTAACCCAGACCTAACCCAGACCTAACCCAGACCTAACCCAGACCTAACCCAGACCTTTTATATGTAATGTAAGGCCATTAGTTGCATACACAGACTTGTATTGTTCGTTCTGTAATATTGGCAGATTTGATACCTATATAAGTGTTCATTGTCATCTCAATTGTCATATATATATAACCTTTAAACTCGTTATGTTTTTTACTAGACCATTTGCCCACTACTGGTTAGGACACCCTGGAGTTCCCAACGATAGGCTATTATATAGAAAAATATGGAGGATAAGCACAGCTTCCAGTGTGTTGATAACAAATCATGGTGAGGATATTATAATAAAGGATTATGGGTTATTAGTAATAATTTTGATGAGTTAGGCTTGTCCCTCGTATCCTCCCTGCCCCCCATCGGCACCCCCACCTCCCTGATTGGGATTCTCTTGATTGTTCCTTCCGTCCTGATTATCCTCATCCAACATTATGGCTACTGGCCATCTAGGTGGGATGAGATGGTGATTTTCATGGGCCTGTCCGATATCCTCATTGACTACATAAGCAGGGGGGGCCTCATCCCACCCAGGTGGTATCACTATATCCCACTCTCCTAAGGCCACTATTATATCTTCTGAGAGAGCTCTTTGAGGCTCTGGGATATTGACGGCATTAGGCTCGAGGATAGTTAGAGGCACCTGGTTCGCATAAGAATTGACTTGAAACATAATAGTTTTAAATGCTTTGGCACGATCTGACAAGTTATTCTCAATCACAGTGAACATATCAGTTATGTTCAGCTCAGCAGATCCAGCCGGAAGGTCTAAGGCCTGTCGAGGCCAACCAGCTCTCTCTCTCCTCAGTTGCTGTCGATCTGTTTCTTGTTGTTCAGCAGTATCTGCACCTGAGAAAGCAGGCCCTGCTCTTCGTTGCCGTAATGCGGTAAGTGGGATCTTAAAGTATGAATTCCCTATTAGTCTCACTTGATAATTGGGATTGTTTACCGCACGACGGTATAAGTCTTCGAGATTGATTGTCGCTTCTGCTTTTTGATTGGATAACTCGAACATCCCCTCAGCTAACTGATTCAACTCTGCTTGAGTCATCGCACACATTGTGCTTGCTTGACCTCTATATCCTGCGAAAGCTACATCTCGAAGGTGATGACTCTTTATGCGCGTACATAAATAAGCAAGGTCGGCATATTGTCGTATATTGACTTCGGGATGGATCACAGAGCTGAACGGGTTTCTTAAAATGTTCATTGATAACGTAAGTGCCTGAGTAAAGTTACCTTCCGGGATACCAGACCGGATTAAGAGATCAGGATCAAAAAATCTTAATTTTGACGTAACATCAGCAATCGTAGTAAGACTTGTGACATTATTGTTAGATGCTTGTTCTATTATCCATGTAAGACTTAAGCTCTCTGTAGATCGTAGCAGAGACCAGCACACCGCCAACTGGCGGTATACATCATGCCATGTGGCGTGTAAGTCCTGATACATCGTATAAAACAGCCGAACAATGTTATGATTGATGTATGCATCCAATCTTAATCCTGGTATCCTTGAGGCGAAAGTGTTTTTTCTTCGTTGCACCCACCCCTCAGTTACGTTGCCCACTTTTGATAGAGCAGCTAAATAACTGAATACTGCCCCAGCTATTAATCCCTTCACTTTATCTGGGTTTTGGATGGCCTTGCCCTCGTAATAACCCAGAACAACATCGTCATTGGCAATATGCCATTGCATGTTATAGTCGGCAGCCAACTCAACCTCATATTCCTCCAGAGCCACTATACCCTCATCTATTGTGCTCAGAGTAAGCCAGGCTTCATGTAGGGCCTGTGATGTAAAGATGAACCTTGGGATTAAGTGGCCTCGGCGCCTGAAGAATTCCACCGTCTGGTTTGATACTTGTCCACCACCGGGAATGAAGTCAATACAATCCTGCATAGGGGCGAGATCCCCGTTCGCTTCTCGGCATGCCGCAAGGATGTCTTCCACTAATGAGATAATCTCATTTGCGGGAGGGGGATTCCGTTTGAGGATCTGAAGCACCTTCAATCTAGCGTTGTCCCTGTGCTGCACTGTATTTTGGTCTTTGACTACGGCTAATCCTGCCATCTCCCCATACAAGCGTGCAAGTACGTGATCTGGGTCACGCACTCCGTTTCGTGCAGCCCACTCCCTAGCAATTACCTCAGCAATTAAGGGTCTTGCAGTCCAGTCCATGAATCCATTTATGTGATCTCTGTACTCATCGCTCAGCACATCATTTGTGCTGACTAATACTATCGGCTTGAGTGAATCTGATGATGCCGACATTAAAGCCGAAAAATTAGCGATTATAGACGGCACTCCAAATCGGCGGGCTTGCACCATTTTCAACGACAAAGTATTCCGGTTAGCCATGTTCTACTAGGATACTATCTCTTATATATGCTAGAATAATTAACAAACACACTTTATATTAACAACTTAGATCTACAAATAATTATAACTGTATGTAAGATATTAAACTATTAGGGGTTAAAAAATCTCTAACAACGTCGTTATGAAACAAACTAAGTATCTATTCGATTATATAATGATAACTGTAATTATTTAAAGAAATATATAACTCAGCAAATCTAACAATAACTTACACAAATAACCACCTACAATACAACAACTAACTGCTTACCACAATATAACTAGTGAGGATTTTTTAAAAAATCTAATTTTAATCTTTTTTTTATTTTTTGTCCATCCAGACCTAACCCAGACCTAACCCAGACCTAACCCAGACCTAACCCAGACCTAACCCAGACCTAACCCAGACCTAACCCAGACCTAACCCAGACCTAACCCAGACCTTTTATATGTAATGTAAGGCCATTAGTTGCATACACAGACTTGTATTGTTCGTTCTGTAATATTGGCAGATTTGATACCTATATAAGTGTTCATTGTCATCTCAATTGTCATATATATATAACCTTTAAACTCGTTATGTTTTTTACTAGACCATTTGCCCACTACTGGTTAGGACACCCTGGAGTTCCCAACGATAGGCTATTATATAGAAAAATATGGAGGATAAGCACAGCTTCCAGTGTGTTGATAACAAATCATGGTGAGGATATTATAATAAAGGATTATGGGTTATTAGTAATAATTTTGATGAGTTAGGCTTGTCCCTCGTATCCTCCCTGCCCCCCATCGGCACCCCCACCTCCCTGATTGGGATTCTCTTGATTGTTCCTTCCGTCCTGATTATCCTCATCCAACATTATGGCTACTGGCCATCTAGGTGGGATGAGATGGTGATTTTCATGGGCCTGTCCGATATCCTCATTGACTACATAAGCAGGGGGGGCCTCATCCCACCCAGGTGGTATCACTATATCCCACTCTCCTAAGGCCACTATTATATCTTCTGAGAGAGCTCTTTGAGGCTCTGGGATATTGACGGCATTAGGCTCGAGGATAGTTAGAGGCACCTGGTTCGCATAAGAATTGACTTGAAACATAATAGTTTTAAATGCTTTGGCACGATCTGACAAGTTATTCTCAATCACAGTGAACATATCAGTTATGTTCAGCTCAGCAGATCCAGCCGGAAGGTCTAAGGCCTGTCGAGGCCAACCAGCTCTCTCTCTCCTCAGTTGCTGTCGATCTGTTTCTTGTTGTTCAGCAGTATCTGCACCTGAGAAAGCAGGCCCTGCTCTTCGTTGCCGTAATGCGGTAAGTGGGATCTTAAAGTATGAATTCCCTATTAGTCTCACTTGATAATTGGGATTGTTTACCGCACGACGGTATAAGTCTTCGAGATTGATTGTCGCTTCTGCTTTTTGATTGGATAACTCGAACATCCCCTCAGCTAACTGATTCAACTCTGCTTGAGTCATCGCACACATTGTGCTTGCTTGACCTCTATATCCTGCGAAAGCTACATCTCGAAGGTGATGACTCTTTATGCGCGTACATAAATAAGCAAGGTCGGCATATTGTCGTATATTGACTTCGGGATGGATCACAGAGCTGAACGGGTTTCTTAAAATGTTCATTGATAACGTAAGTGCCTGAGTAAAGTTACCTTCCGGGATACCAGACCGGATTAAGAGATCAGGATCAAAAAATCTTAATTTTGACGTAACATCAGCAATCGTAGTAAGACTTGTGACATTATTGTTAGATGCTTGTTCTATTATCCATGTAAGACTTAAGCTCTCTGTAGATCGTAGCAGAGACCAGCACACCGCCAACTGGCGGTATACATCATGCCATGTGGCGTGTAAGTCCTGATACATCGTATAAAACAGCCGAACAATGTTATGATTGATGTATGCATCCAATCTTAATCCTGGTATCCTTGAGGCGAAAGTGTTTTTTCTTCGTTGCACCCACCCCTCAGTTACGTTGCCCACTTTTGATAGAGCAGCTAAATAACTGAATACTGCCCCAGCTATTAATCCCTTCACTTTATCTGGGTTTTGGATGGCCTTGCCCTCGTAATAACCCAGAACAACATCGTCATTGGCAATATGCCATTGCATGTTATAGTCGGCAGCCAACTCAACCTCATATTCCTCCAGAGCCACTATACCCTCATCTATTGTGCTCAGAGTAAGCCAGGCTTCATGTAGGGCCTGTGATGTAAAGATGAACCTTGGGATTAAGTGGCCTCGGCGCCTGAAGAATTCCACCGTCTGGTTTGATACTTGTCCACCACCGGGAATGAAGTCAATACAATCCTGCATAGGGGCGAGATCCCCGTTCGCTTCTCGGCATGCCGCAAGGATGTCTTCCACTAATGAGATAATCTCATTTGCGGGAGGGGGATTCCGTTTGAGGATCTGAAGCACCTTCAATCTAGCGTTGTCCCTGTGCTGCACTGTATTTTGGTCTTTGACTACGGCTAATCCTGCCATCTCCCCATACAAGCGTGCAAGTACGTGATCTGGGTCACGCACTCCGTTTCGTGCAGCCCACTCCCTAGCAATTACCTCAGCAATTAAGGGTCTTGCAGTCCAGTCCATGAATCCATTTATGTGATCTCTGTACTCATCGCTCAGCACATCATTTGTGCTGACTAATACTATCGGCTTGAGTGAATCTGATGATGCCGACATTAAAGCCGAAAAATTAGCGATTATAGACGGCACTCCAAATCGGCGGGCTTGCACCATTTTCAACGACAAAGTATTCCGGTTAGCCATGTTCTACTAGGATACTATCTCTTATATATGCTAGAATAATTAACAAACACACTTTATATTAACAACTTAGATCTACAAATAATTATAACTGTATGTAAGATATTAAACTATTAGGGGTTAAAAAATCTCTAACAACGTCGTTATGAAACAAACTAAGTATCTATTCGATTATATAATGATAACTGTAATTATTTAAAGAAATATATAACTCAGCAAATCTAACAATAACTTACACAAATAACCACCTACAATACAACAACTAACTGCTTACCACAATATAACTAGTGAGGATTTTTTAAAAAATCTAATTTTAATCTTTTTTTTATTTTTTGTCCATCCAGACCTAACCCAGACCTAACCCAGACCTAACCCAGACCTAACCCAGACCTAACCCAGACCTAACCCAGACCTAACCCAGACCTAACCCAGACCTAACCCAGACCTTTTATATGTAATGTAAGGCCATTAGTTGCATACACAGACTTGTATTGTTCGTTCTGTAATATTGGCAGATTTGATACCTATATAAGTGTTCATTGTCATCTCAATTGTCATATATATATAACCTTTAAACTCGTTATGTTTTTTACTAGACCATTTGCCCACTACTGGTTAGGACACCCTGGAGTTCCCAACGATAGGCTATTATATAGAAAAATATGGAGGATAAGCACAGCTTCCAGTGTGTTGATAACAAATCATGGTGAGGATATTATAATAAAGGATTATGGGTTATTAGTAATAATTTTGATGAGTTAGGCTTGTCCCTCGTATCCTCCCTGCCCCCCATCGGCACCCCCACCTCCCTGATTGGGATTCTCTTGATTGTTCCTTCCGTCCTGATTATCCTCATCCAACATTATGGCTACTGGCCATCTAGGTGGGATGAGATGGTGATTTTCATGGGCCTGTCCGATATCCTCATTGACTACATAAGCAGGGGGGGCCTCATCCCACCCAGGTGGTATCACTATATCCCACTCTCCTAAGGCCACTATTATATCTTCTGAGAGAGCTCTTTGAGGCTCTGGGATATTGACGGCATTAGGCTCGAGGATAGTTAGAGGCACCTGGTTCGCATAAGAATTGACTTGAAACATAATAGTTTTAAATGCTTTGGCACGATCTGACAAGTTATTCTCAATCACAGTGAACATATCAGTTATGTTCAGCTCAGCAGATCCAGCCGGAAGGTCTAAGGCCTGTCGAGGCCAACCAGCTCTCTCTCTCCTCAGTTGCTGTCGATCTGTTTCTTGTTGTTCAGCAGTATCTGCACCTGAGAAAGCAGGCCCTGCTCTTCGTTGCCGTAATGCGGTAAGTGGGATCTTAAAGTATGAATTCCCTATTAGTCTCACTTGATAATTGGGATTGTTTACCGCACGACGGTATAAGTCTTCGAGATTGATTGTCGCTTCTGCTTTTTGATTGGATAACTCGAACATCCCCTCAGCTAACTGATTCAACTCTGCTTGAGTCATCGCACACATTGTGCTTGCTTGACCTCTATATCCTGCGAAAGCTACATCTCGAAGGTGATGACTCTTTATGCGCGTACATAAATAAGCAAGGTCGGCATATTGTCGTATATTGACTTCGGGATGGATCACAGAGCTGAACGGGTTTCTTAAAATGTTCATTGATAACGTAAGTGCCTGAGTAAAGTTACCTTCCGGGATACCAGACCGGATTAAGAGATCAGGATCAAAAAATCTTAATTTTGACGTAACATCAGCAATCGTAGTAAGACTTGTGACATTATTGTTAGATGCTTGTTCTATTATCCATGTAAGACTTAAGCTCTCTGTAGATCGTAGCAGAGACCAGCACACCGCCAACTGGCGGTATACATCATGCCATGTGGCGTGTAAGTCCTGATACATCGTATAAAACAGCCGAACAATGTTATGATTGATGTATGCATCCAATCTTAATCCTGGTATCCTTGAGGCGAAAGTGTTTTTTCTTCGTTGCACCCACCCCTCAGTTACGTTGCCCACTTTTGATAGAGCAGCTAAATAACTGAATACTGCCCCAGCTATTAATCCCTTCACTTTATCTGGGTTTTGGATGGCCTTGCCCTCGTAATAACCCAGAACAACATCGTCATTGGCAATATGCCATTGCATGTTATAGTCGGCAGCCAACTCAACCTCATATTCCTCCAGAGCCACTATACCCTCATCTATTGTGCTCAGAGTAAGCCAGGCTTCATGTAGGGCCTGTGATGTAAAGATGAACCTTGGGATTAAGTGGCCTCGGCGCCTGAAGAATTCCACCGTCTGGTTTGATACTTGTCCACCACCGGGAATGAAGTCAATACAATCCTGCATAGGGGCGAGATCCCCGTTCGCTTCTCGGCATGCCGCAAGGATGTCTTCCACTAATGAGATAATCTCATTTGCGGGAGGGGGATTCCGTTTGAGGATCTGAAGCACCTTCAATCTAGCGTTGTCCCTGTGCTGCACTGTATTTTGGTCTTTGACTACGGCTAATCCTGCCATCTCCCCATACAAGCGTGCAAGTACGTGATCTGGGTCACGCACTCCGTTTCGTGCAGCCCACTCCCTAGCAATTACCTCAGCAATTAAGGGTCTTGCAGTCCAGTCCATGAATCCATTTATGTGATCTCTGTACTCATCGCTCAGCACATCATTTGTGCTGACTAATACTATCGGCTTGAGTGAATCTGATGATGCCGACATTAAAGCCGAAAAATTAGCGATTATAGACGGCACTCCAAATCGGCGGGCTTGCACCATTTTCAACGACAAAGTATTCCGGTTAGCCATGTTCTACTAGGATACTATCTCTTATATATGCTAGAATAATTAACAAACACACTTTATATTAACAACTTAGATCTACAAATAATTATAACTGTATGTAAGATATTAAACTATTAGGGGTTAAAAAATCTCTAACAACGTCGTTATGAAACAAACTAAGTATCTATTCGATTATATAATGATAACTGTAATTATTTAAAGAAATATATAACTCAGCAAATCTAACAATAACTTACACAAATAACCACCTACAATACAACAACTAACTGCTTACCACAATATAACTAGTGAGGATTTTTTTAAAAAATCTAATTTTAATCTTTTTTTTATTTTTTGTCCATCCAGACC
>CAJYYI030000203.1:0-30149 GCA_913789915.3 Sphecodes monilicornis
TGGATATACTAGAATATACTAGAATATACTAGAATATACTAGAATATACCAGAATATACCAGAATATACTAAACTACACTAGAATATACCAGAATACACTAGAGTATACCAGAATACAATAGAATATACAAGAATATACTAGAATATGCTAGAATATACTCGGATATACTAGAATATACCAGAATATACTAGAATATGGTAGAATATACTGGAATATACTAGAATATACTAGAATATGCTAGAATATACTAGAATATTCTTGGATATACTAGAATATACTAGAATATACTCGAATATACTAGAATATACTAGAATATACTAGAATACACTAGAATATACTAGAATATACTAGAACATACTAGAATATGCTAGAATATACTATAATATACTATAATATACCAGAATATACTAGAATATACTAGAATATACTAGAATATACCCGGATATACTAGAATATACCAGAATATACTAGAATATACTAGAATATACTAGAATATACTAGAATACACTAGAATATACTCGAATATACCAGAACATACTAGGATATACTAGAATATACTAGAATATACCTGAATATACTAGAATATACTAGAACATACTAGAATATACTCGCATATACTAGAATATACCAGTATATACTAGAATATACTAGAATATACTTGAATATACTAGAATATACTTGGATACACTAGAATATACTAGAATATACTCGAATATACCAGAACATACTAGGATATACTAGAATAGACTAGAATATATTAGAATAGACTAGAATATACTAGAATATACTTGAATATACTAGAATATACTCGAATATACCAGAATATATTAGGATATACTAGAATATACTAGAATATACCAGAATATACTAGAATATACTAGAATGGAATAGAATATACTAGAATATACTTGAATATACTAGAATATAGTAAAATATACTTGAATATACTAGAATATAGTAGAATATACTAGAATATACTAGAATATACTCGAATATACAAGAATATACCAGAATATACTAGAATATACTGCAATATACTAGAATATACTAGAATATGCTAGAATATACGAGAATATACTTGGATATACTAGAATACACTAGAATATACTAGAATATACTAGAATATACTTGGATATACTAGAATATACTAGAATATACTTGAATATACTAGAATATACTAGAATATACTCGGATATACTAGAATATACCAGAATAGTCTAGAATATCGTAGAATATACTGGAATATACTAGAATATACTAGAATATGCTAGAATATACTAGAATATACTTGGATATACTAGAATATACTAGAATATACTCGAAGATACTAGAATATACTAGAATACACTTGAATATACTAGACTATGCTAGAATATACTAGAATATACTTGAATATACTAGAATATACTAGAATATACTCGAATATACTAGAATATACCAGAATATACTAGAATATACTAGAATATACCAGAATATACTAGAATATACTAGAATGGAATAGAATATACCAGAATATACTAGAATATACTAGAATATACCACAATATACTAGAATATACTAGAATATACCAGAATATACTAGAATATACTAAACTACACTAGAATATACCAGAATACACTAGAATATACTAGAATATACTCGGATATACTAGAATATACCAGAATATACTAGAATATGGTAGAATATACTGCAATATACTAGAATATACTAGAATATGCTAGAATATACTAGAATATACTTGGATATACCAGAATATACTAGAATATGGTAGAATATACTGGAATATACTAGAATATACTAGAATATGCTAGAATATACTAGAATATACTTGGATATACTAGAATACACTAGAATATACTTGAATATACTAGAATATACTTGAATATACTCGAATATACTAGAATATACCAGAATATACTAGAATATACTAGAATATACTAGAATATACTAGAATACACTAGAATATACTCGAATATACCAGAACATACTAGGATATACTAGAATATACTAGAATATACCAGAATATACTAGAATATACTAGAATATACTAGAATATACTAGAATATACTAGAATATGCTAGAATATACTAGAATATGCTAGAATATACTAGAATATACTCGGATATACTAGAATATACCAGAATATACTAGAATATACTAGAATATACTAGAATATACTAGAATATGGTAGAATATACTGGAATAGACTAGAATATACCAGAATATACTAGAATATACTAGAATATACTAGAATATACCAGAATATACCAGAATATACTAAACTACACTAGAATATACCAGAATACACTAGAGTATACCAGAATACAATAGAATATACAAGAATATACTAGAATATACTAGAATATACTAGAATATACTTGAATATACTCGAATATACTAGAATATACCAGAATATACTAGAATATACTAGAATATACTAGAATATACTAGAATACACTAGAATATACTCGAATATACCAGAACATACTAGGATATACTAGAATATACTAGAATATACCAGAATATACTAGAATATACTAGAATATACTAGAATATACTAGAATATACTAGAATATGCTAGAATATACTAGAATATGCTAGAATATACTAGAATATACTCGGATATACTAGAATATACCAGAATATACTAGAATATACTAGAATATACTAGAATATACTAGAATATGGTAGAATATACTGGAATAGACTAGAATATACCAGAATATACTAGAATATACTAGAATATACTAGAATATACCAGAATATTCCAGAATATACTAAACTACACTAGAATATACCAGAATACACTAGAGTATACCAGAATACAATAGAATATACAAGAATATACTAGAATATACTAGAATATACTAGAATATACTTGAATATACTCGAATATACTAGAATATACCAGAATATACTAGAATATACTAGAATATACTAGAATATACTAGAATACACTAGAATATACTCGAATATACCAGAACATACTAGGATATACTAGAATATACTAGAATATACTAGAATATACCAGAATATACTAGAATATACTAGAATATACCAGAATATACTAGAATATACTAGAATGGAATAGAATATACCAGAATATACTAGAATATACTAGAATATACCACAATATACTAGAATATACTAGAATATACCAGAATATACTAGAATATACTAAACTACACTAGAATATACCAGAATACACTAGAATATACTAGAATATACTCGGATATACTAGAATATACCAGAATATACTAGAATATGGTAGAATATACTGCAATATACTAGAATATACTAGAATATGCTAGAATATACTAGAATATACTTGGATATACCAGAATATACTAGAATATGGTAGAATATACTGCAATATACTAGAATATACTTGGATATACTAGAATATACTAGAATATACTCGAAGATACTAGAATATACTAGAATACACTTGAATATACTAGACTATGCTAGAATATACTAGAATATACTTGAATATACTAGAATATACTAGAATATACTCGAATATACTAGAATATACCAGAATATACTAGAATATACTAGAATATACCAGAATATACTAGAATATACTAGAATGGAATAGAATATACCAGAATATACTAGAATATACTAGAATATACCACAATATACTAGAATATACTAGAATATACCAGAATATACTAGAATATACTAAACTACACTAGAATATACCAGAATACACTAGAATATACTAGAATATACTCGGATATACTAGAATATACCAGAATATACTAGAATATGGTAGAATATACTGCAATATACTAGAATATACTAGAATATGCTAGAATATACTAGAATATACTTGGATATACCAGAATATACTAGAATATGGTAGAATATACTGGAATATACTAGAATATACTAGAATATGCTAGAATATACTAGAATATACTTGGATATACTAGAATACACTAGAATATACTTGAATATACTAGAATATACTTGAATATACTCGAATATACTAGAATATACCAGAATATACCAGAATATACTAGAATATACTAGAATATACTAGAATACACTAGAATATACTCGAATATACCAGAACATACTAGGATATACTAGAATATACTAGAATATACCAGAATATACTAGAATATACTAGAATATACTAGAATATACTAGAATATACTAGAATATACTAGAATATGCTAGGATATACTAGAATATGCTAGAATATACTAGAATATACTCGGATATACTAGAATATACCAGAATATACTAGAATATACTAGAATATACTAGAATATACTAGAATATGGTAGAATATACTGGAATAGACTAGAATATACCAGAATATACTAGAATATACTAGAATATACTAGAATATACCAGAATATACCAGAATATACTAAACTACACTAGAATATACCAGAATACACTAGAGTATACCAGAATACAATAGAATATACAAGAATATACTAGAATATACTAGAATATACTAGAATATACTTGAATATACTCGAATATACTAGAATATACCAGAATATACTAGAATATACTAGAATATACTAGAATATACTAGAATACACTAGAATATACTCGAATATACCAGAACATACTAGGATATACTAGAATATACTAGAATATACCAGAATATACCAGAATATACTAGAATATACTAGAATATACTAGAATATACTAGAATACACTAGAATATACTCGAATATACCAGAACATACTAGGATATACTAGAATATACTAGAATATACTAGAATATACCAGAATATACTAGAATATACTAGAATATACCAGAATATACTAGAATATACTAGAATGGAATAGAATATACCAGAATATACTAGAATATACTAGAATATACCACAATATACTAGAATATACTAGAATATACCAGAATATACTAGAATATACTAAACTACACTAGAATATACCAGAATACACTAGAATATACTAGAATATACTCGGATATACTAGAATATACCAGAATATACTAGAATATGGTAGAATATACTGCAATATACTAGAATATACTAGAATATGCTAGAATATACTAGAATATACTTGGATATACCAGAATATACTAGAATATGGTAGAATATACTGCAATATACTAGAATATACTTGGATATACTAGAATATACTAGAATATACTCGAAGATACTAGAATATACTAGAATACACTTGAATATACTAGACTATGCTAGAATATACTAGAATATACTTGAATATACTAGAATATACTAGAATATACTCGAATATACTAGAATATACCAGAATATACTAGAATATACTAGAATATACCAGAATATACTAGAATATACTAGAATGGAATAGAATATACCAGAATATACTAGAATATGCTAGAATATACCACAATATACTAGAATATACTAGAATATACCAGAATATACTAGAATATACTAAACTACACTAGAATATACCAGAATACACTAGAATATACTAGAATATACTCGGATATACTAGAATATACCAGAATATACTAGAATATGGTAGAATATACTGCAATATACTAGAATATACTAGAATATGCTAGAATATACTAGAATATACTTGGATATACCAGAATATACTAGAATATGGTAGAATATACTGGAATATACTAGAATATACTAGAATATGCTAGAATATACTAGAATATACTTGGATATACTAGAATACACTAGAATATACTTGAATATACTAGAATATACTTGAATATACTCGAATATACTAGAATATACCAGAATATACTAGAATATACTAGAATATACTAGAATATACTAGAATACACTAGAATATACTCGAATATACCAGAACATACTAGGATATACTAGAATATACTAGAATATACCAGAATATACTAGAATATACTAGAATATACTAGAATATACTAGAATATACTAGAATATACTAGAATATGCTAGAATATACTAGAATATGCTAGAATATACTAGAATATACTCGGATATACTAGAATATACCAGAATATACTAGAATATACTAGAATATACTAGAATATACTAGAATATGGTAGAATATACTGGAATAGACTAGAATATACCAGAATATACTAGAATATACTAGAATATACTAGAATATACCAGAATATACCAGAATATACTAAACTACACTAGAATATACCAGAATACACTAGAGTATACCAGAATACAATAGAATATACAAGAATATACTAGAATATACTAGAATATACTAGAATATACTTGAATATACTCGAATATACTAGAATATACCAGAATATACTAGAATATACTAGAATATACTAGAATATACTAGAATACACTAGAATATACTCGAATATACCAGAACATACTAGGATATACTAGAATATACTAGAATATACCAGAATATACTAGAATATACTAGAATATACTAGAATATACTAGAATATACTAGAATATGCTAGAATATACTAGAATATGCTAGAATATACTAGAATATACTCGGATATACTAGAATATACCAGAATATACTAGAATATACTAGAATATACTAGAATATACTAGAATATGGTAGAATATACTGGAATAGACTAGAATATACCAGAATATACTAGAATATACTAGAATATACTAGAATATACCAGAATATTCCAGAATATACTAAACTACACTAGAATATACCAGAATACACTAGAGTATACCAGAATACAATAGAATATACAAGAATATACTAGAATATACTAGAATATACTAGAATATACTTGGATATACCAGAATATACTAGAATATGGTAGAATATACTGGAATATACTAGAATATACTAGAATATGCTAGAATATACTAGAATATACTTGGATATACTAGAATACACTAGAATATACTTGAATATACTAGAATATACTAGAATATACCAGAATATACTAGAATATACCAGAATATACTAGAATATGGTAGAATATACTGCAATATACTAGAATATACTAGAATATGCTAGAATATACTAGAATATACTTGAATATACTCGAATATACTAGAATATACCAGAATATACTAGAATATACCAGAATATACTAGAATATGGTAGAATATACTGCAATATACTAGAATATACTAGAATATGCTAGAATATACTAGAATATACTTGGATATACCAGAATATACTAGAATATGGTAGAATATACTGGAATATACTAGAATATACTAGAATATGCTAGAATATACTAGAATATACTTGGATATACTAGAATACACTAGAATATACTTGAATATACTAGAATATACTTGAATATACTCGAATATACTAGAATATACCAGAATATACTAGAATATACTAGAATATACTAGAATATACTAGAATACACTAGAATATACTCGAATATACCAGAACATACTAGGATATACTAGAATATACTAGAATATACCAGAATATACTAGAATATACGAGAATATACTAGAATATACTAGAATATACTAGAATATGCTAGAATATACTAGAATATGCTAGAATATACTAGAATATACTCGGATATACTAGAATATACCAGAATATACTAGAATATACTAGAATATACTAGAATATACTAGAATATGGTAGAATATACTGGAATAGACTAGAATATACCAGAATATACTAGAATATACTAGAATATACTAGAATATACCAGAATATACCAGAATATACTAAACTACACTAGAATATACCAGAATACACTAGAGTATACCAGAATACAATAGAATATACAAGAATATACTAGAATATACTAGAATATACTAGAATATACTAGAATATGCTAGAATATACTAGAATATGCTAGAATATACTAGAATATACTCGGATATACTAGAATATACCAGAATATACTAGAATATACTAGAATATACTAGAATATACTAGAATATGGTAGAATATACTGGAATAGACTAGAATATACCAGAATATACTAGAATATACTAGAATATACTAGAATATACCAGAATATACCAGAATATACTAAACTACACTAGAATATACCAGAATACACTAGAGTATACCAGAATACAATAGAATATACAAGAATATACTAGAATATGCTAGAATATACTCGGATATACTAGAATATACCAGAATATACTAGAATATGGTAGAATATACTGGAATATACTAGAATATACTAGAATATGCTAGAATATACTAGAATATACTTGGATATACTAGAATATACTAGAATATACTCGAATATACTAGAATATGCTAGAATATACTTGAATATACTTGAATATACTAGAATACACTAGAATATACTAGAATATACTAGAATATACTTGAATATACTAGAATATACTAGAATATACCCGAATATACTAGAATATGGTAGAATATACTGGAATATACTAGAATATACAAGAATATGCTAGAATATACTAGAATATACTTGGATATACTAGAATATACTAGAATATACTCGAATATACTAGAATATACTAGAATATACTAGAATATACTAGAATATACTAGAATATACTAGAATATGCTAGAATATACTAGAATATGCTAGAATATACTAGAATATACTCGGATATACTAGAATATACCAGAATATACTAGAATATACAAGAATATACTAGAATATGCTAGAATATACTCGGATATACTAGAATATACCAGAATATACTAGAATATGGTAGAATATACTGGAATATACTAGAATATACTAGAATATGCTAGAATATACTAGAATATTCTTGGATATACTAGAATATACTAGAATATACTCGAATATACTAGAATATACTAGAATATACTAGAATACACTAGAATATACTAGAATATACTAGAACATACTAGAATATGCTAGAATATACTATAATATACTATAATATACCAGAATATACTAGAATATACTAGAATATACTAGAATATACCCGGATATACTAGAATATACCAGAATATACTAGAATATACTAGAATATACTAGAATATACTAGAATACACTAGAATATACTCGAATATACCAGAACATACTAGGATATACTAGAATATACTAGAATATACCTGAATATACTAGAATATACTAGAACATACTAGAATATACTCGCATATACTAGAATATACCAGTATATACTAGAATATACTAGAATATACTTGAATATACTAGAATATACTTGGATACACTAGAATATACTAGAATATACTCGAATATACCAGAACATACTAGGATATACTAGAATATACTAGAATATTCCAGAATATACTAGAATATACTAGAACAGACTAGAATATATTAGAATAGACTAGAATATACTAGAATATACTTGAATATACTAGAATATACTCGAATATACCAGTATATATTAGGATATACTAGAATATACTAGAATATACCAGAATATACTAGAATATACTAGAATGGAATAGAATATACTAGAATATACTAGAATGGAATAGAATATACTAGAATGGAATAGAATATACTAGAATATACTTGAATATACTAGAATATAGTAAAATATACTTGAATATACTAGAATATAGTAGAATATACTAGAATATACTCGAATATACAAGAATATACCAGAATATACTAGAATATACTGCAATATACTAGAATATACTAGAATATACCCGAATATACTAGAATATGGTAGAATATGGTAGAATATACTGGAATATACTAGAATATACAAGAATATGCTAGAATATACTAGAATATACTTGGATATACTAGAATATACTAGAATATACTCGAATATACTAGAATATACTAGAATATACTAGAATATACTAGAATATACTAGAATATACTAGAATATGCTAGAATATACTAGAATATGCTAGAATATACTAGAATATACTCGGATATACTAGAATATACCAGAATATACTAGAATATACTAGAATATACTAGAATATACTAGAATATGGTAGAATATACTGGAATAGACTAGAATATACCAGAATATACTAGAATATACTAGAATATACTAGAATATACCAGAATATACCAGAATATACTAAACTACACTAGAATATACCAGAATACACTAGAGTATACCAGAATACAATAGAATATACAAGAATATACTAGAATATGCTAGAATATACTCGGATATACTAGAATATACCAGAATATACTAGAATATGGTAGAATATACTGGAATATACTAGAATATACTAGAATATGCTAGAATATACTAGAATATTCTTGGATATACTAGAATATACTAGAATATACTCGAATATACTAGAATATACTAGAATATACTAGAATACACTAGAATATACTAGAATATACTAGAACATACTAGAATATGCTAGAATATACTATAATATACTATAATATAAAAGAATATACTAGAATATACTAGAATATACTAGAATATACCCGGATATACTAGAATATACCAGAATATACTAGAATATACTAGAATATACTAGAATATACTAGAATACACTAGAATATACTCGAATATACCAGAACATACTAGGATATACTAGAATATACTAGAATATACCTGAATATACTAGAATATACTAGAATATACCTGAATATACTAGAATATACTAGAACATACTAGAATATACTCGCATATACTAGAATATACCAGTATATACTAGAATATACTAGAATATACTTGAATATACTAGAATATACTTGGATACACTAGAATATACTAGAATATACTCGAATATACCAGAACATACTAGGATATACTAGAATATACTAGAATATTCCAGAATATACTAGAATATACTAGAACAGACTAGAATATATTAGAATAGACTAGAATATACTAGAATATACTTGAATATACTAGAATATACTCGAATGTACCAGAATATATTAGGATATACTAGAATATACTAGAATATACCAGAATATACTAGAATATACTAGAATGGAATAGAATATACTAGAATATACTTGAATATACTAGAATATAGTAAAATATACTTGAATATACTAGAATATAGTAGAATATACTAGAATATACTCGAATATACAAGAATATACCAGAATATACTAGAATATACTGCAATATACTAGAATATACTAGAATATGCTAGAATATACGAGAATATACTTGGATATACTAGAATACACTAGAATATACTAGAATATAATAGAATATACTTGGATATACTAGAATATACTAGAATATACTTGAATATACTAGAATATACTAGAATATACTCGGATATACTAGAATATACCAGAATAGACTAGAATATCGTAGAATATACTGGAATATACTAGAATATACTAGAATATGCTAGAATATACTAGAATATACTTGGATATACTAGAATATACTAGAATATACTCGAAGATACTAGAATATACTAGAATACACTTGAATATACTAGACTATGCTAGAATATACTAGAATATACTTGAATATACTTGAATATACTAGAATATACTAGAATATACTCGAATATACTAGAATATACCAGAATATACTAGAATATACTAGAATATACCAGAATATACTAGAATATACTAGAATGGAATAGAATATACCAGAATATACTAGAATATACTAGAATATACCACAATATACTAGAATATACTAGAATATACCAGAATATACTAGAATATACTAAACTACACTAGAATATACCAGAATACACTAGAATATACTAGAATATACTCGGATATACTAGAATATACCAGAATATACTAGAATATGGTAGAATATACTGGAATATACTAGAATATACTAGAATATGCTAGAATATACTAGAATATACTTGGATATACTAGAATATACTAGAATATACTCGAAGATACTAGAATATACTAGAATACACTTGAATATACTAGACTATGCTAGAATATACTAGAATATACTTGAATATACTAGAATATACTAGAATATACTCGAATATACTAGAATATACCAGAATATACTAGAATATACTAGAATATACCAGAATATACTAGAATATACTAGAATGGAATAGAATATACCAGAATATATTAGGATATACTAGAATATACTAGAATATACCAGAATATACTAGAATATACTAGAATGGAATAGAATATACTAGAATGGAATAGAATATACTAGAATATACTTGAATATACTAGAATATAGTAAAATATACTTGAATATACTAGAATATACTTGAATATACTCGAATATACTAGAATATACCAGAATATACTAGAATATACTAGAATAGACTAGAATATACTAGAATATACTTGAATATACTAGAATATAATAGAACATACTAGAATATACTCGCATATACTAGAATATACCAGAATATACTAGAATATACTAGAATATACCAGAATATACTAGAACTTACTAGAATATACCTGAATATACTAGAATATACTAGAACATACTAGAATATACTCGCATATACTAGAATATACCAGTATATACTAGAATATACTAGAATATACTTGAATATACTAGAATATACTTGGATACACTAGAATATACTAGAATATACTCGAATATACCAGAACATACTAGGATATACTAGAATATACTAGAATATTCCAGAATATACTAGAATATACTAGAATAGACTAGAATATATTAGAATAGACTAGAATATACTAGAATATACTTGAATATACTAGAATATACTTGAATATACTAGAATATACTCGAATATATCAGAATATACTAGGATATACTAGAATATACCAGAATACACTAGAATATACTAGAATATACTCGGATATACTAGAATATACCAGAATATACTAGAATATGGTAGAATATACTGGAATATACTAGAATATACAAGAATATGCTAGAATATACTAGAATATGCTAGAATATACTAGAATATGCTAGAATATACTAGAATATACTCGGATATACTAGAATATACCAGAATATACTAGAATATACTAGAATATACTAGAATATACTAGAATATGGTAGAATATACTGGAATAGACTAGAATATACCAGAATATACTAGAATATACTAGAATATACTAGAATATACCAGAATATACCAGAATATACTAAACTACACTAGAATATTCCAGAATACACTAGAGTATACCAGAATACAATAGAATATACAAGAATATACTAGAATATGCTAGAATATACTCGGATATACTAGAATATACCAGAATATACTAGAATATGGTAGAATATACTGGAATATACTAGAATATACTAGAATATGCTAGAATATACTAGAATATTCTTGGATATACTAGAATATACTAGAATATACTCGAATATACTAGAATATACTAGAATATACTAGAATACACTAGAATATACTAGAATATACTAGAACATACTAGAATATGCTAGAATATACTATAATATACTATAATATACCAGAATATACTAGAATATACTAGAATATACTAGAATATACCCGGATATACTAGAATATACCAGAATATACTAGAATATACTAGAATATACTAGAATATACTAGAATACACTAGAATATACTCGAATATACCAGAACATACTAGGATATACTAGAATATACTAGAATATACCTGAATATACTAGAATATACTAGAACATACTAGAATATACTCGCATATACTAGAATATACCAGTATATACTAGAATATACTAGAATATACTTGAATATACTAGAATATACTTGGATACACTAGAATATACTAGAATATACTCGAATATACCAGAACATACTAGGATATACTAGAATATACTAGAATATTCCAGAATATACTAGAATATACTAGAACAGACTAGAATATATTAGAATAGACTAGAATATACTAGAATATACTTGAATATACTAGAATATACTCGAATATACCAGAATATATTAGGATATACTAGAATATACTAGAATATACCAGAATATACTAGAATATACTAGAATGGAATAGAATATACTAGAATGGAATAGAATATACTAGAATATACTTGAATATACTAGAATATACTAGAATATACTTGAATATACTAGAATATAGTAGAATATACTAGAATATACTCGAATATACAAGAATATACCAGAATATACTAGAATATACTGCAATATACTAGAATATACTAGAATATGCTAGAATATACTAGAATATACTAGAATATACTTGGATATACTAGAATATACTAGAATATACTTGAATATACTAGAATATACTAGAATATACTCGGATATACTAGAATATACTCGGATATACTAGAATATACCAGAATAGACTAGAATATCGTAGAATATACTGGAATATACTAGAATATACTAGAATATGCTAGAATATACTAGAATATACTTGGATATACTAGAATATACTAGAATATACTCGAAGATACTAGAATATACTAGAATAAACTTGAATATACTAGACTATGCTAGAATATACTAGAATATACTTGAATATACTAGAATATACTAGAATATACTCGAATATACTAGAATATACCAGAATATACTAGAATATACTAGAATATACCAGAATATACTAGAATATACCAGAATATACTAGAATATACTAGAATGGAATAGAATATACCAGAATATACTAGAATATACTAGAATATACCACAATATACTAGAATATACTAGAATATACCAGAATATACTAGAATATACTAAACTACACTAGAATATACCAGAATACACTAGAATATACTAGAATATACTCGGATATACTAGAATATACCAGAATATACTAGAATATGGTAGAATATACTGCAATATACTAGAATATACTAGAATATGCTAGAATATACTAGAATATACTTGGATATACCAGAATATACTAGAATATGGTAGAATATACTGGAATATACTAGAATATACTAGAATATGCTAGAATATACTAGAATATACTTGGATATAGTAGAATACACTAGAATATACATGAATATACTAGAATATACTTGAATATACTCGAATATACTAGAATATACCAGAATATAGTAGAATATACTAGAATAGACTAGAATATACTAGAATATACTTGAATATACTAGAATATACTAGAACATACTAGAATATACTCGCATATACTAGAATATACCAGAATATACTAGAATATACTAGAATATACCAGAATATACTAGAACTTACTAGAATATACCTGAATATACTAGAATATACTAGAACATACTAGAATATACTCGCATATACTAGAATATACCAGTATATACTAGAATATACTAGAATATACTTGAATATACTAGAATATACTTGGATACACTAGAATATACTAGAATATACTCGAATATACCAGAACATACTAGGATATACTAGAATATACTAGAATATTCCAGAATATACTAGAATATACTAGAATAGACTAGAATATATTAGAATAGACTAGAATATACTAGAATATACTTGAATATACTAGAATATACTCGAATATACCAGAATATATTAGGATATACTAGAATATACTAGAATATACTAGAATATACTAGAATATACTAGAATGGAATAGAATATACTAGAATATACTTGAATATACTAGAATATACTTGAATATACTAGAATATACTCGAATATACCAGAATATACTAGGATATACTAGAATATACCAGAATACACTAGAATATACTAGAATATACTCGGATATACTAGAATATACCAGAATATACTAGAATATGGTAGAATATACTGCAATATACTAGAATATACTAGAATATGCTAGAATATACTAGAATATACTTGGATATACTAGAATATACTAGAATATACTCGAATATACTAGAATATGCTAGAATATACTTGAATATACTTGAATATACTAGAATACACTAGAATATACTAGAATATACTAGAATATACTTGAATATACTAGAATATACTAGAATATACCCGAATATACTAGAATATGGTAGAATATACTGGAATATACTAGAATATACAAGAATATGCTAGAATATACTAGAATATACTTGGATATACTAGAATATACTAGAATATACTCGAATATACTAGAATATACTAGAATATACTAGAATATACGAGAATATACTAGAATATGCTAGAATATACTAGAATATACTAGAATATACTTGAACAGACTAGAATATACTAGAATATACTTGAATATACTAGAATATACTAGAATATACCAGAATATACTAGGATATACTAGAATATACTAGAATAGACTAGAATATATTAGAATATACTCGAATATGCCAGAATATATTAGGATATACTAGAATATACTAGAATATACCAGAATATACTAGAATATACTAGAATGGAATAGAATATACTAGAATATACTTGAATATACTAGAATATAGTAGAATATACTAGAATATACTCGAATATACAAGAATATACCAGAATATACTAGAATATACTGCAATATACTAGAATATACTAGAATATGCTAGAATATACGAGAATATACTTGGATATAGTAGAATACACTAGAATATACTAGAATATACTAGAATATACTTGGATATACTAGAATATACTAGAATATACTTGAATATACTAGAATATACTAGAATATACTCGGATATACTAGAATATACCAGAATAGACTAGAATATGGTAGAATATACTGGAATATACTAGAATATACTAGAATATGCTAGAATATACTAGAATATACTTGGATATACTAGAATATACTAGAATATACTCGAAGATACTAGAATATACTAGAATACACTTGAATATACTAGACTATGCTAGAATATACTAGAATATACTTGAATATACTAGAATATACTAGAATATACTCGAATATACTAGAATATACCAGAATATACTAGAATATACTAGAATATACTAGAATATACTAGAATATACTCGAAGATACTAGAATATACTAGAATACACTTCAATATACTAGACTATGCTAGAATATACTAGAATATACTCGAATATACTAGAATATACTAGAATATACTAGAATATACTTGGATATACTAGAATATACTAGAATATACCAGAATATACTAGGATATACTAGAATATACTAGAATATACTAGAATACACTAGAATATACTCGAATATACCAGAACATACTAGGATATACTAAAATATAGTAGAATATTCCAGAATATACTAGAATATACTAGAATAGACTAGAATATATTAGAATAGACTAGAATATATTAGAATATACTTGAATATACTTGAATATACTTGAATATACTAGAATATACTCGAATATACCAGAATATACTAGGATATACTAGAATATACTAGAATATACAAGAATATACTAGAATATACTAGAACTGAATAGAATATACTAGAATATACTAGAACTGAATAGAATATACTAGAATATACTAGAATATACCAGAATATACTAGAATATACTAAACTACACTAGAATATACCAGAATACACTAGAATATACTAGAATATACTCGGATATACTAGAATATACTCGAATATACTAGAATATGCTAGAATATACTTGAATATACTTGAATATACTAGAATACACTAGAATATACTAGAATATACTAGAATATACTTGAATATACTAGAATATACTAGAATATACCAGAATATACTAGAATATGGTAGAATATACTGGAATATACTAGAATATACAAGAATATGCTAGAATATACTAGAATATAGTTGGATATACTAGAATATACTAGAATATACTCGAATATACTAGAATATACTAGAATATACTAGAATATACTAGAACATACTAGAATATACTCGCATATACTAGAATATACCAGAATATACTAGAATATACTAGAATATACCAGAATATACTAGAATATACTAGAATATGCTAGAATATACTAGAATATACTAGAATATGCTAGAATATACTAGAATATACTTGAATATACTAGAATATACTAGAATATACTAGAATATACCAGAATATACTAGAATATGGTAGAATATACTGGAATATACTAGAATATACAAGAATATGCTAGAATATACTAGAATATACTTGGATATACTAGAATATACTAGAATATACTAGAATATACCAGAATATACTAGAATATGGTAGAATATACTGGAATATACTAGAATATACAAGAATATGCTAGAATATACTAGAATATAGTTGGATATACTAGAATATACTAGAATATACTCGAATATACTAGAATATACTAGAATATACCTGAATATACTAGAATATACTAGAATATACCAGAATATACTAGAATATACTAAACTACACTAGAATATACCAGAATACACTAGAATATACTAGAATATACTAGAATATGCTAGAATATACTAGAATATACTAGAATATGCTAGAATATACTAGAATATACTTGAATATACTAGAATACACTAGAATATACTAGAATATACTAGAATATACTTGAATATACTAGAATATACTAGAATATACCAGAATATACTAGAATATGGTAGAATATACTGGAATATACTAGAATATACAAGAATATGCTAGAATATACTAGAATATACTTGGATATACTTGAATATACTAGAATATACTAGAATATACCAGAATATACTAGAATATGGTAGAATATACTGGAATATACTAGAATATACAAGAATATGCTAGAATATACTAGAATATAGTTGGATATACTAGAATATACTAGAATATACTCGAATATACTAGAATATACTAGAATATACCTGAATATACTAGAATATACTAGAATATACCAGAATATACTAGAATATACTAAACTACACTAGAATATACCAGAATACACTAGAATATACTAGAATATACTAGAATATGCTAGAATATACTAGAATATACTAGAATATGCTAGAATATACTAGAATATACTTGAATATACTAGAATACACTAGAATATACCAGAATATACTAGAATATACTAGAATATGCTAGAATATACTAGAATATACTTGAATATACTAGAATACACTAGAATATACTAGAATATTCAAGAATATACTTGAATATACTAGAATGTACTAGAATATACTCGGATATACTAGAATATACCAGAAGATACTAGAATATGGTAGAATATACTGGAATATACTAGAATATACTAGAATATGCTAGAATATACTAGTATATACTTGGATATACTAGAATATACTAGAATATACTCGAATATACTAGAATATACTAGAATATAAAAGAACATAGTTGAATATACTAGAATATACTAGAATATACTAGAATACACTAGAATATGCTAGAATATACCAGAATATACTAGTATATTCTTGAATATACTAGAATATACTAGAATATACTAGAATATACTAGAATATACTAGAATATACTAGAATATACTAGAATATACTAGAATATACTAGAATATACTAGAATATACTTGGATATACTAGAATATACTAGAATATACTCGAATATACTAGAATATTCAAGAATATACTTGAATATACTAGAATGTACTAGAATATACTCGGATATACTAGAATATACCAGAAGATACTAGAATATGGTAGAATATACTGGAATATACTAGAATATACTAGAATATGCTAGAATATACTAGAATATACTTGGATATACTAGAATACTCTAGAGTATACCAGAATATACTAGAATATACTAGAATATGCTAGAATATACTAGAATATACTTGAATATACTAGAATACACTAGAATATACTAGAATATTCAAGAATATACTTGAATATACTAGAATACACTAGAATATACTCGAATATACCAGAACATACTAGGATATACTAGAATATACTAGAATATTCCAGAATATACTAGAATATACTAGAATAGACTAGAATATATTAGAATAGACTAGAATATACTAGAATATACTTGAATATACTACAATATACTCGAATATACCAGAATATACTAGGATATACTAAAATATACTAGAATATACCAGAATATACTAGAATATACTAGAATGGAATAGAATATACTAGAATATACTTGAATATACTAGAATATACTAGAATACACTAGAATATACTAGAATATACTAGAATATACTAGAATATACTAGAATATACTAGAATACACTAGAATATACTCGAATATACCAGAACATACTAGGATATACTAGAATAGACTAGAATATATTAGAATAGACTAGAACATACTATAATATGCTAGAATATACTATAATATACTATAATATACCAGAATATACTAGAATATACTAGAATATACTAGAATATACCCGGATATACTCGAATATACCAGAACATACTATGATATACTAGAATATACTAGAATATTCCAGAATATACTAGAATATACTAGAATAGACTAGAATATATTAGAATATACTAGAATATACTCGGATATACTAGAATATACCAGAATATACTAGAATATGGTAGAATATACTGGAATATACTAGAATATACCAGAATATACTAGAATATACTAGAATATACTAGAATATACCAGAATATACTAGAATATACTAAACTACACTAGAATATACCAGAATACCCTAGAATATACCAGAATACAATAGAATATACAAGAATATACTAGAATATGCTAGAATATACTAGAATATGCTAGAATATACTAGAATATACTCGGATATACTAGAATATACCAGAATATACTAGAATATGGTAGAATATACTGGAATATACTAGAATATACTAGAATATGCTAGAATATACTAGAATATTCTTGGATATACTAGAATATACTAGAATATACTCGAATATACTAGAATATACTAGAATATACTAGAATACACTAGAATATACTCGAATATACCAGAACATACTAGGATATACTAGAATATACTAGAATATTCCAGAATATACTAGAATATACTAGAATAGACTAGAATATATTAGAATAGACTAGAATATACTAGAATATACTTGAATATACTACAATATACTCGAATATACCAGAATATACTAGGATATACTAAAATATACTAGAATATACCAGAATATACTAGAATATACTAGAATGGAATAGAATATACTAGAATATACTTGAATATACTAGAATATACTAGAATACACTAGAATATACTAGAATATACTAGAATATACGCGAATATACTAGAATATACGAGAATATACTAGAATATACTAGAATATACTAGAATATACTAGAATACACTAGAATATACTCGAATATACCAGAACATACTAGGATATACTAGAATATACTAGAATATACCAGAATATACTAGAATATACTATAATAGACTAGAATATACTAGAATAGACTAGAATATACTAGAATATACTTGAATATACTAGAATATACTCGAATATACCAGAATATACTAGGATATACTAGAATATACTAGAATATACCAGAATATACTAGAATATACTAGAATGGAATAGAATATACCAGAATATACTAGAATATACTAGAATATACCACAATATACTAGAATATACTAGAATATACCAGAATATACTAGAATATACCAGAATATACTAGAATATACTAAACTACACTAGAATATACCAGAATACACTAGAATATACCAGAATACACTAGAATATACTAGAATATACTCGGATATACTAGAATATACCAGAATATACTAGAATATGGTAGAATATACTGCAATATACTAGAATATACTAGAATATGCTAGAATATACTAGAATATACTTGGATATACCAGAATATACTAGAATATGGTAGAATATACTGGAATATACTAGAATATACTAGAATATGCTAGAATATACTAGAATATACTTGGATATACTAGAATACACTAGAATATACTTGAATATACTAGAATATGCTAGAATATACTCGAATATACTAGAATATACCAGAATATACTAGAATATACTAGAATATACTAGAATATACTAGAATACACTAGAATATACTCGAATATACCAGAACATACTAGGATATACTAGAATATACTAGAATATACCAGAATATACTAGAATATACTAGAATAGACTAGAATATACTAGAATATACTTGAATATACTAGAATATACTAGAACATACTAGAATATACTCGCATATACTAGAATATACCAGAATATACTAGAATATACTAGAATATACCAGAATATACTAGAATATACTAGAATATACCTGAATATACTAGAATATACTAGAATATACCAGAATATACTAGAATATACTAAACTACACTAGAATATACCAGAATACACTAGAATATACTAGAATATACTAGAATATGCTAGAATATACTAGAATATACTAGAATATGCTAGAATATACTAGAATATACTTGTATATACTAGAATACACTAGAATATACCAGAATATACTAGAATATAATAGAATATGCTAGAATATACTAGAATATACTCGGATATACTAGAATATACCAGAAGATACTAGAATATGGTAGAATATACTGGAATATACTAGAATATACTAGAATATGCTAGAATATACTAGAATATACTTGGATATACTAGAATATACTAGAATATACTCGAATATACTAGAATATACTAGAATATAAAAGAACATAGTTGAATATACTAGAATATACTAGAATATACTAGAATACACTAGAATATGCTAGAATATACCAGAATATACTAGTATATACTTGAATATACTAGAATATACTAGAATATACTAGAATATACTAGAACATACTAGAATATACTAGAATATACTAGAATATACTAGAATATACTCGAATATACTAGAATATACTTGGATATACTAGAATATACTAGAATATACTCGAATATACTAGAATATACCAGAATATACTTGAATATACTAGAATATTCTAGAATATACTCGGATATACTAGAATATACCAGAAGATACTAGAATATGGTAGAATATACTGGAATATACTAGAATATACTAGAATATGCTAGAATATACTAGAATATACTTGGATATACTAGAATACACTAGAATATACCAGAATATACTAGAATATACTAGAATATGCTAGAATATACTAGAATATACTTGAATATACTAGAATACACTAGAATATACTAGAATATTCAAGAATATACTTGAATATACTAGAATGTACTAGAATAAACTCGGATATACTAGAATATACCAGAATATACTAGAATATGGTAGAATATACTGGAATATACTAGAATATACTAGAATATGCTAGAATATACTAGAATATACTTGGATATACTAGAATATAGTAGAATATACTCGAATATACTAGAATATACTAGAATATACTAGAATATACTAGAATATACTAGAATATACTAGAATATACTAGAATACACTAGAATATGCTAGAATATACCAGAATATACTAGTATATACTTGAATATACTAGAATATACTAGAATATACTAGAATATACTAGAATATACTAGAATATACTAGAATATACTAGAATATACTAGAATATACTCGAATATACTAGAATATGCTGGAATATACTAGAATATACATGAATATACTAGAATACACTAGAATATACCAGAATACACTAGAATATACTAGAATATACTAGAATATGCTAGAATATACTAGAATATACCAGAATATACTAGAATATACTAAAATATACTAGAATATACCACAATACACTAGAATATACTAGAATATACTAGAATATGCTAGAATATACTAGAATACACTAGAATATACTAGAATATACTAGAATATGCTAGAATATACTAGAATATACTAGAATATACTAGAATACACTAGAATATAATCGAATATACCAGAACATACTAGAATATACTAGAATATACTAGAATACACTAGAATATAATCGAATATACCAGAACATACTAGGATATACTAGAATATACTAGAATATACCAGAATACACTAGAATATACTAGAATATACTAGAATATACTAGAATACACTAGAATATACTCGAATATACCAGAACATACTAGGATATACTAGAATATACTAGAATATACCAGAATATACTAGAATATACTATAATAGACTAGAATATACTAGAATAGACTAGAATATACTAGAATATACTTGAATATACTAGAATATACTCGAATATACCAGAATATACTAGGATATACTAGAATATACTAGAATATACCAGAATATACTAGAATATACTAGAATGGAATAGAATATACCAGAATATACTAGAATATACTAGAATATACCACAATATACTAGAATATACTAGAATATACCAGAATATACTAGAATATACCAGAATATACTAGAATATACTAAACTACACTAGAATATACCAGAATACACTAGAATATACCAGAATACACTAGAATATACTAGAATATACTCGGATATACTAGAATATACCAGAATATACTAGAATATGGTAGAATATACTGCAATATACTAGAATATACTAGAATATGCTAGAATATACTAGAATATACTTGGATATACCAGAATATACTAGAATATGGTAGAATATACTGGAATATACTAGAATATACTAGAATATGCTAGAATATACTAGAATATACTTGGATATACTAGAATACACTAGAATATACTTGAATATACTAGAATATACTAGAATATACTCGAATATACTAGAATATACCAGAATATACTAGAATATACTAGAATATACTAGAATATACTAGAATACACTAGAATATACTCGAATATACCAGAACATACTAGGATATACTAGAATATACTAGAATATACCAGAATATACTAGAATATACTAGAATAGACTAGAATATACTAGAATATACTTGAATATACTAGAATATACTAGAACATACTAGAATATACTCGCATATACTAGAATATACCAGAATATACTAGAATATACTAGAATATACCAGAATATACTAGAATATACTAGAATATACCTGAATATACTAGAATATACTAGAATATACCAGAATATACTAGAATATACTAAACTACACTAGAATATACCAGAATACACTAGAATATACTAGAATATACTAGAATATGCTAGAATATACTAGAATATACTAGAATATGCTAGAATATACTAGAATATACTTGTATATACTAGAATACACTAGAATATACCAGAATATACTAGAATATAATAGAATATGCTAGAATGTACTAGAATATACTCGGATATACTAGAATATACCAGAATATACCAGAATATGGTAGAATATACTGGAATATACTAGAATATACTAGAATATGCTAGAATATACTAGAATATACTTGGATATACTAGAATATACTAGAATATACTCGAATATACTAGAATATACTAGAATATAAAAGAACATAGTTGAATATACTAGAATATACTAGAATATACTAGAATACACTAGAATATGCTAGAATATACCAGAATATACTAGTATATACTTGAATATACTAGAATATACTAGAATATACTAGAATATACTAGAACATACTAGAATATACTAGAATATACTAGAATATACTAGAATATACTCGAATATACTAGAATATACTTGGATATACTAGAATATACTAGAATATACTCGAATATACTAGAATATTCAAGAATATACTTGAATATACTAGAATGTACTAGAATATACTCGGATATACTAGAATATACCAGAATATACTAGAATATGGTAGAATATACTGGAATATACTAGAATATACTAGAATATGCTAGAATATACTAGAATATACTTGGATATACTAGAATACACTAGAATATACCAGAATATACTAGAATATACTAGAATATGCTAGAATATACTAGAATATACTTGAATATACTAGAATACACTAGAATATACTAGAATATTCAAGAATATACTTGAATATACTAGAATATACTAGAATAAACTCGGATATACTAGAATATACCAGAATATACTAGAATATGGTAGAATATACTGGAATATACTAGAATATACTAGAATATGCTAGAATATACTAGAATATACTTGGATATACTAGAATATAGTAGAATATACTCGAATATACTAGAATATACTAGAATATACTAGAATATAGTTGAATATACTAGAATATACTAGAATATACTAGAATACACTAGAATATGCTAGAATATACCAGAATATACTAGTATATACTTGAATATACTAGAATATACTAGAATATACTAGAATATACTAGAATATACTAGAATATACTAGAATATACTAGAATATACTAGAATATACTCGAATATACTAGAATATGCTGGAATATACTAGAATATACATGAATATACTAGAATACACTAGAATATACCAGAATACACTAGAATATACTAGAATATACTAGAATATGCTAGAATATACTAGAATATACCAGAATATACTAGAATATACTAAAATATACTAGAATATACCACAATACACTAGAATATACTAGAATATACTAGAATATGCTAGAATATACTAGAATACACTAGAATATACTAGAATATACTAGAATATGCTAGAATATACTAGAATATACTAGAATATACTAGAATACACTAGAATATAATCGAATATACCAGAATATACTAGAATATACTAGAATATACTAGAATACACTAGAATATAATCGAATATACCAGAACATACTAGGATATACTAGAATATACTAGAATATACCAGAATACACTAGAATATACTAGAATATACTAGAATATACTAGAATACACTAGAATATACTCGAATATACCAGAACATACTAGGATATACTAGAATATACTAGAATATACCAGAATATACTAGAATATACTATAATAGACTAGAATATACTAGAATAGACTAGAATATACTAGAATATACTTGAATATACTAGAATATACTCGAATATACCAGAATATACTAGGATATACTAGAATATACTAGAATATACCAGAATATACTAGAATATACTAGAATGGAATAGAATATACCAGAATATACTAGAATATACTAGAATATACCACAATATACTAGAATATACTAGAATATACCAGAATATACTAGAATATACCAGAATATACTAGAATATACTAAACTACACTAGAATATACCAGAATACACTAGAATATACCAGAATACACTAGAATATACTAGAATATACTCGGATATACTAGAATATACCAGAATATACTAGAATATGGTAGAATATACTGCAATATACTAGAATATACTAGAATATGCTAGAATATACTAGAATATACTTGGATATACCAGAATATACTAGAATATGGTAGAATATACTGGAATATACTAGAATATACTAGAATATGCTAGAATATACTAGAATATACTTGGATATACTAGAATACACTAGAATATACTTGAATATACTAGAATATACTAGAATATACTCGAATATACTAGAATATACCAGAATATACTAGAATATACTAGAATATACTAGAATATACTAGAATACACTAGAATATACTCGAATATACCAGAACATACTAGGATATACTAGAATATACTAGAATATACCAGAATATACTAGAATATACTAGAATAGACTAGAATATACTAGAATATACTTGAATATACTAGAATATACTAGAACATACTAGAATATACTCGCATATACTAGAATATACCAGAATATACTAGAATATACTAGAATATACCAGAATATACTAGAATATACTAGAATATACCTGAATATACTAGAATATACTAGAATATACCAGAATATACTAGAATATACTAAACTACACTAGAATATACCAGAATACACTAGAATATACTAGAATATACTAGAATATGCTAGAATATACTAGAATATACTAGAATATGCTAGAATATACTAGAATATACTTGTATATACTAGAATACACTAGAATATACCAGAATATACTAGAATATACTAGAATATACTAGAATATACTAGAATATACTCGGATATACTAGAATATACCAGAAGATACTAGAATATGGTAGAATATACTGGAATATACTAGAATATACTAGAATATGCTAGAATATACTAGAATATACTTGGATATACTAGAATATACTAGAATATACTCGAATATACTAGAATATACTAGAATATAAAAGAACATAGTTGAATATACTAGAATATACTAGAATATACTAGAATACACTAGAATATGCTAGAATATACCAGAATATACTAGTATATACTTGAATATACTAGAATATACTAGAATATACTAGAATATACTAGAACATACTAGAATATACTAGAATATACTAGAATATACTAGAATATACTCGAATATACTAGAATATACTTGGATATACTAGAATATACTAGAATATACTCGAATATACTAGAATATTCAAGAATATACTTGAATATACTAGAATGTACTAGAATATACTCGGATATACTAGAATATACCAGAATATACTAGAATATGGTAGAATATACTGGAATATACTAGAATATACTAGAATATGCTAGAATATACTAGAATATACTTGGATATACTAGAATACACTAGAATATACCAGAATATACTAGAATATACTAGAATATGCTAGAATATACTAGAATATACTTGAATATACTAGAATACACTAGAATATACTAGAATATTCAAGAATATACTTGAATATACTAGAATGTACTAGAATAAACTCGGATATACTAGAATATACCAGAATATACTAGAATATGGTAGAATATACTGGAATATACTAGAATATACTAGAATATGCTAGAATATACTAGAATATACTTGGATATACTAGAATATAGTAGAATATACTCGAATATACTAGAATATACTAGAATATACTAGAACATACTAGAATATACTAGAATATACTAGAATATACTAGAATACACTAGAATATGCTAGAATATACCAGAATATACTAGTATATACTTGAATATACTAGAATATACTAGAATATACTAGAATATACTAGAATATACTAGAATATACTAGAATATACTAGAATATACTAGAATATACTCGAATATACTAGAATATGCTGGAATATACTAGAATATACATGAATATACTAGAATACACTAGAATATACCAGAATACACTAGAATATACTAGAATATACTAGAATATGCTAGAATATACTAGTATATACCAGAATATACTAGAATATACTAAAATATACTAGAATATACCACAATACACTAGAATATACTAGAATATACTAGAATATGCTAGAATATACTAGAATACACTAGAATATACTAGAATATACTAGAATATGCTAGAATATACTAGAATATACTAGAATATACTAGAATACACTAGAATATAATCGAATATACCAGAACATACTAGAATATACTAGAATATACTAGAATACACTAGAATATAATCGAATATACCAGAACATACTAGGATATACTAGAATATACTAGAATATACCAGAATACACTAGAATATACTAGAATATACTAGAATATACTAGAATATACTAGAATATACTAGAATACACTAGAATATACTCGAATATACCAGAACATACTAGGATATACTAGAATACACTGGAATATGCTAGAATATACCAGAATATACTAGTATATACTAGAATATACTAGAATATACTAGAATACACTAGAATATACTCGAATATACTAAACTACACTAGAATATACCAGAATACACTAGAATATACCAGAATACACTAGAACATACTAGAATATACTAGAATATGCTAGAATATACTAGAATATACTAGAATATACCAGAATATACTAGAATAAACTAGAAAATACTAGAATATACTAGAATATACTAGAATATACTAGAATACGCTAGAATATACTCGAATATACCAGAACATACTAGGATATACTAGAATATAATAGAATATACCAGAATATACTAGAATAAACTAGAAAATACTAGAATATACTAGAATATACTAGAATATACTAGAATATACTCGAATATACTAGAATAAGCTGGAATATACTAGAATATACATGAATATACTAGAATACACTAGAATATAGTAGAATATACTAGAATATACTAGAATATGCTAGAATATACTAGAATATACTAGAATATACTAGAATATACCAGAATATACTAGAATAAACTAGAAAATACTAGAATATACTAGAATATACTAGAATACACTGGAATATGCTAGAATATACTAGAATACACTAGAATATACTAGAATATACTAGAATATACTCGAATATACTAGAATATACCAGAATATACTAGAATATACTAGAATATACTAGAATATACTAGAATATACTAGAATATACTAGAATACACTAGAATATACTCGAATATACCAGAACATACTAGGATATACTAGAATATACTAGAATATACCAGAATACACTAGAATATACTAGAATATACTAGAATATACTAGAATATACTAGAATATACTAGAATATACTAGAATACACTGGAATATGCTAGAATATACCAGAATATACTAGTATATACTAGAATATACTAGAATATACTAGAATATACTAGAATATAC
>CAJYYI030000204.1:0-2500 GCA_913789915.3 Sphecodes monilicornis
GAGATCGTAGAATAGCCACGAGCGCGCGCTGAACCGACCGACTCGTCCGGGACCGTCGTCTCCCTTATAGATACCGAACGGCCGGCCGTGACGCCGGCGCCGCACGGAGTTTAGCACGCGCGCTTATGGTGGTAAACCGCCGCGGCAACAGCCCGTTCGAGAAGGCTCTTCGGACTTAGCCGCAAAAATGAGTGAAAATTTTTTTTCTCAAATTCAACAAATTTTCACATTACTAGATTATTCTACATAAAATACACAACTTTTCATTATATATCACGGTACTCCGAAAATTTTTTAGCTCTCACGGTCAAGAGTAAACTTTTTTAATAATGTTCTTAAACGATTTTTAATGTTAGATCATTGTAACAATTAGTGTTTTAACAACAAATATCGTAATAAAAATTCGTTCTGAAGCATATTAACAAAAATAATTGCAAATAATGGGCGAGCGTACTACTCGGAGCGGCGCGCTCCGAAAATTCTCTAAGTCCTCACGGTCAAGAGTAAACTTTTTTAATAATGTTCTTAAACGATTTTTAATGTTAGATCATTGTAACAATTAGTGTTTTAACAACAAATATCGTAATAAAAATTCGTTCTGAAGCATATTAACAAAAATAATTGCAAATAATGGGCGAGCGTACTACTCGGAGCGGCGCGCTCCGAAAATTCTCTAAGTCCTCACGGTCAAGAGTAAACTTTTTTAATAATGTTCTTAAACGATTTTTAATGTTAGATCATTGTAACAATTAGTGTTTTAACAACAAATATCGTAATAAAAATTCGTTCTGAAGCATATTAACAAAAATAATTGCAAATAATGGGCGAGCGTACTACTCGGAGCGGCGCGCTCCGAAAATTCTCTAAGTCCTCACGGTCAAGAGTAAACTTTTTTAATAATGTTCTTAAACGATTTTTAATGTTAGATCATTGTAACAATTAGTGTTTTAACAACAAATATCGTAATAAAAATTCGTTCTGAAGCATATTAACAAAAATAATTGCAAATAATGGGCGAGCGTACTACTCGGAGCGGCGCGCTCCGAAAATTTTCCAAGTCCCGCGGCACGTTCACCGCGAAAAAAGGCGTTCTCAAATTCAACAAATTTTCACATTACTAGATTATTCTACATAAAATACACAACTTTTCATTATATATCACGGTACTCCGAAAATTTTTTAGCTCTCACGGTCAAGAGTAAACTTTTTTAATAATGTTCTTAAACGATTTTTAATGTTAGATCATTGTAACAATTGGCGTTTTAACAACAAATATCGTATTAAAAATTCGTTCTGAAGCATATTAACAAAAATAATTGCAAATAATGGCCGAGCGTACTACTCGGAGCGGTGCGCTCCGAAAATTTTCTAAGTCCCGCGGCACATTCATCGACGTATGAAACTCTTTCAAAATTTATTTTTCACGAATTTCAACAATATCAATCGATTAAACGGTGCGTTTTAAGACACATATTGAAAATGCAGACTGCTCCGATGCGTACTTTCGGAGTAATAATTTTTGAAACGGAGCAGCGATCGTTCTCGCGGCGTGCTCCGAAAATTTTCTAAGTCCCAGCGGCACATTCACCGACGTATGAAACTCTTTCAAAATTTATTTTTCACGAATTTCAACAATATCAATCGATTAAACGGTGCGTTTTAAGACACATATTGAAAATGCAGACTGCTCCGATGCGTACTTTCGGAGTAATAATTTTTGAAACGGAGCAGCGATCGTTCTCGCGGCGTGCTCCGAAAATTTTCTAAGTCCCAGCGGCACATTCACCGACGTATGAAACTCTTTCAAAATTTATTTTTCACGAATTTCAACAATATCAATCGATTAAACGGTGCGTTTTAAGACACATATTGAAAATGCAGACTGCTCCGATGCGTACTTTCGGAGTAATAATTTTTGAAACGGAGCAGCGATCGTTCTCGCGGCGTGCTCCGAAAATTTTCTAAGTCCCAGCGGCACATTCACCGACGTATGAAACTCTTTCAAAATTTATATTTCACGAATTTCAACAATATCAATCGATTAAACGGTGCGTTTTAAGACACATATTGAAAATGCAGACTGCTCCGATGCGTACTTTCGGAGTAATAATTTTTGAAACGGAGCAGCGATCGTTCTCGCGGCGTGCTCCGAAAATTTTCTAAGTCCCAGCGACACATTCACCGACGTATGAAACTCTTTCAAAATTTATTTTTCACGAATTTCAACAATATCAATCGATTAAACGGTGCGTTTTAAGACACATATTGAAAATGCAGACTGCTCCGATGCGTACTTTCGGAGTAATAATTTTTGAAACGGAGCAGCGATCGTTCTCGCGGCGTGCTCCGAAAATTTTCTAAGTCCCAGCGGCACATTCACCGACGTATGAAACTCTTTCAAAATTTATTTTTCACGAATTTCAACAATATCAATCGATTAAACGGTGCGTTTTAAGACACATATTGAAAATGCAGACTGCTCCGATGCGTACTTTCGGAG
>CAJYYI030000204.1:7500-15000 GCA_913789915.3 Sphecodes monilicornis
TGGGACGAAGAGACCACGGTACATAGTACGCATGGCTCGGGGGCCCAAACCCCAGTTCGCACAGGCAATCCTTGTTAACGCGTTAAACGTTTGCAAGGACTTAGCACTCAAATATTCAACATGGGATTTAACTCCCAGTCTTTCGTCAAAGTATACGCCCAGGTACCTAATGGTACTCCTAGAAGCGATACTTTTCTCATCAATCCTCACCACAGGTGGTCTCGTCATTTGAAGAGAACCTTTTAAGAGAATCATCTCGGTCTTCGGCGCGGATAGCGATAACTTTTGTGATTTGCACCACTTGGAAATCGTATCCGTCACCTTCTGCCCTTTTCGCTCGAGTTCCAATCTCGAATCGCCGTAGACGAGTACGAGAAGGTCATCAGCGTAGGCGATAGGCTCGCAAGCGAGTCTGGTGTTCGTTAATAGTTGCAGAATTCCGTCAAATATCATATTCCAGCAACTCGGACCGAGAATCGACCCCTGTGGACAACCTTTGGTTACGACTTTCCTCACTTCTCCGCGCTTAGACCTTAAGGTCACCACGCGGTTGGAGAAATAGTCGACCATCAGCCGATAGAGGTTGAGTGGGCAGCCTCGTTTCCTCAACTCGTTGAGTACGCTCGGCCACCAGACATTGTCGAATGCACCCGAGATGTCGAAGGAGAGACCCAGAACATAGCGCTCCTGGCGACTATACACCATCTCTCTAAGCTTTACCACGGCATCTTCCGTGGATCGCTTAGGTCTGAATCCGTATTGCCGGTCAGAGGCATGTTCCGGGTGTAGGAACACATTAGCTAGTCGCTTTGCGATTAGCTTCTCAAGAACTTTGCCAACTACGGATAGTAGGCAAATTGGTCTGTAAGACTTCACTTCCGCTTCAGGTTTGTCCTGCCCTTTTAGAATGGTTCTAATCAGGCCGACTTTCCATCTGGCGGGGAAGACTCCGTGCTCCAGGCAGCCATTATAGAGCTGAAGTAACTCTTCTCGGAGAATTCCAAGCGAGCTTTTTACAACTTCCGGCTCTATCCTGTCTATTCCTGGGCACTTGCGCCGCTTCAGGTGTTTCACCGCGTCTTCAAGCTCCTTATAAGAGAAAACACGATCGTTTTCGCTTAGTGGCTCGGTAGCGGATTCACGCCTGGCTCGTTCGTGTTCAGGAGTGTCGCTCTCGGACGAATCGTCCGGGATTAACGACTCCAGCAGCGCAGACGCCGTGGATTTCCAATCCATCGTATGTCCTTCTTCTGTCCGAATGTTCGAAACCGCAGTCTCGACATTCAGTTTGTTTCTTGAGATCTTGTAAACAAGACCCCATGGCTCTTTGTTCCCCTGCTCGGTTACAAAGTCCTTCCAACTTTGCATCCTCGCAGCTTTCACCGCAGCCGTGTAAGCTTTTCTCTGAATTAGATACTCCGCTTTACGCGCCGCTCTCTCTTCCTCCGAACAACTCGAGTTTTGGAAGGCTCGTCTAAGTCTATAGACTCGCTTCTTCCGTCTTGTCAAATCTGGTGTCCACCACGGGACAGATTTGGAGTGCCACCGCTTAGATCGCATTGAAGAACTGCACGCTTGGACAATCGATTGCTCGAGTTCCTGTGCTAGATGTTCGACCTCGCCTCGGCTATTCGGCCGGGAGGGTAAGTTCCTCTTGCTTTCCAGCAGCGCTTGTTCGAATCTGGGCCAGTTCGCACTTTGCAGATGAAAACGCCCTTCAAGGTGCCGATTTTCTACCGCGTTGGCGAACTGCAACGAAAATTCGATGACACGGTGGTCGCTGGTCGTCAGGTCCTTTCGGACTTTCCAACCTCGCACTGTGCCGGACATGTCACTTGTCGCTAGCGTGACATCGATCGTGGACTCTCCAGTCGAGCTGGAGTATGTGGGAATACTACCAGCCTCGTTCAATACAACCAAGTCGTGACGAGCTATAAACTCTTCGAGTTTACCTCCCCTAGCGTCTGTCGTCGCGCTTCCCCATAGCGGAGATTTTGCGTTGACATCGGCCGAAATCACGACTCTGCTGCGTTTAAGTACCGTAAGTACTTTCTCTAGTCTCGTCAAACTTGGCTCAATTTCTTCCGAATATTGAAAGTATTGACTTACTAGATAGACGTCACCGAATGTGCCATTAATGCATGCGCAAGAGAGATGAGTGTCGCATAGTTGAGAGATTTTAGTCACTTCTAGGTCCCGGTTCGTGACGGCTAAAGCCGCCATTGGCCGGTCGCCATCCGCGACCACTCTCGTCGCAATCCCCAGCCCGGACAATTTGCCCCGACAGCTGTATGGCTCCTGCGCGAGCAACACATCTATGCTCTCCTGATGCATAACATTTCGTATCTCGTCAGTTACTATTCGAGCTCGCTGCATGTTATGCTGCATCACTCGAATTCGCGTCTGAGATCGTTCGCTTTCGGCTCTTTTAACCATAATTGGTCTGAGCTACAATTTGCTGCAACGCAACCTGGTAGGATGCGCACAGTTTGTCTCTGGACTTATGGTCGTGCGACTTGCCTCGATCTTTGCAATTCGAGCAAACCGGTGGCTTACTCTTGTTGCTGCACGAGGCAAAGGTATGCCCTTTTTCGGCGCAGTGACCGCATACGTCTTCCTTGTACTTGCATCTTTTAGCCGTATGGCCAAACTTCTGGCACTTGAAGCACCGAGTTACCGAGACGTAGTCCTGTACACGACAAGACGACCAGCCCATGTAAACTCGGCCTTCCCCACTCTTCAGTCGCAGCCGTGTCTGCGGACTGACTTCGATGACCCAATTGGTCGTCTCCCTGCTCCCTGATCCAGCTTTGAAGCCGACCTTGAAGTTAGAGACGAATTCCTTTCGGGTCATCTCTCCGAAGTTCTGATTCCACAACCTGTCAGAAACTTCGTCTTTAGACATTTCCTTAGGAACATCGTATACTATAAGTAACGGGTTCCTCTTTGTCTGAATGTTGACTGAGAGTCCACTATCTTTAAGCTGGCTATTTTCAGCGAAAGCTTTAAGATCCTCTTTGCGTTCAGTCTCGACGGCTATGCCACCGGAGTGGATGCGTCGAACCGACTTTACGCGGATCTTTGCTTCGCCTGGTTTCACCAGGGAGAAAACAGTTGCCTTTGTAAGGTCGCTGTTTTGCTCCTTGCCCTTCGGCGGGAAGATCTTCACCACATGTTGTGGTGGTTTCACCGCGTCTTGAGCAACTTTGTTGCACTCGACCTTAACCGCTTGCGCGTAGGTCAAGTTGGCGTGCTTACCAGCAAGGGAATTCGTCTTTGACCGCGGGGCAGTCGGCGACGTCTTCCCTACGCTCTTCGCTTCCAAGCGAGCTTTGTTAAGTTCGCTTTTGGTCGCGGCGAGTTGTCCCTCTAGGTAGCTGTTCCGAAGAGCCAGTTCCTGGACAAGCTCGCTGAGCGTGCTCACACTAAGCAAGATCCGAGAGGCAGCTTCTTTCGTGACCCGGGATTTATCCGCGGTGACCACGATGCCAACCTCCTTCACTTGCCTAGAGGCTTCGTCTCTGATGAGATCGAGAGGCCGTACCAACGATCCAGAAGTCGCCCCCACCGACTTCTTTCTCGGTCTGCCTTTGGTTGGCTTTCCGGTCGGTGAAACCTTCTTGCCGCCCTTTGGCTTGTCATTTTTGGAATCAACGACTTCGTCGTCTTCATCCTTATCAGGGTGTGAGTCGGGCTCGGGTTCCTTATCCCCAGCGGGCCCGCTCTTGCCTTTCTTGGAGGCAGGGTTAGCACCTTGCCCCCCATTTTTGGAGCTCTTCCCGGTCGAAGAAGAGCCCTTCTTAGAGGAAGACTTTTCAGTCTTCTTCTTATTTTTAACCTCGTCGGCTGCCGGTACATCCTCTTTCTTCCCGGCAGGGTCGACTGGGCCATTAGGTGGTTTACACCTCTTGAGGGACACCACGAAGCGGCCTTTCGGCACAGCATCGGTCCTCTCTTTTCCAGACTTGGAGGGAATTCGGTCGGGAATATCACCGACGTCTGTCCCCTCTGCAACGACGACTTCACGCTCGGCAGGGCCTTGCGCTGTTCCCGTCGATTTGACGTTCAGATTCTTTAAATTACCCATATTAATTATGCATATTGTTCTTCCCGCTGCGTGTCCCGGCCTCCTCGGACCCTCAATATGGAACCTGCCATCCGGTCAGGTTAGGACATCACCCAGGATATAGTCTGCGGAACATCCAGATCAATTGGCAAGCAAAAGACCTTAGAGCCCACTTCCTCGCCCGACAGAGCGCCGCTCGCTAATAGCTTACGGTCGTTCCAAGCCGATTGACTAGGCACAGGGTTACTTTGTCTCGCCTAGCCGCCCATCTAGCCGAAGCAGAGGCCAAAGGTACGTGTTGGAGACGTCTCACCCGCAGGAGAGGGCCTCCTCAGATCCCAGGATCCTCTTTTCCGACGACAAAGGTCGCCACGCACGGCAAACACGTGGGAGACGTGGACTTTGAGTGGTTGTCTCCTCCACTCCACTGTGCTTCGTTTAGTTCACATGCTCCAACAAGAACACGCTATCCAGCGGTACCCCGTGGAGGCACAAGCACAGCTAGGACACTAGGTCCCTTTGCGACTTTCGACATTTCCGAGGATCCGAATACCTCATCCAACTTATCCTCGAGGTTTTTCTGCTAGTAGCGACATATTTTGAGCTAGAGGTGTATGGCCTCTAGCGCCTTCCATGATAGACTGCTCGGAGCTTGCGGCTCTCAGCATCTATTAGCATGCTTGGATGTTCTAGCTGCTTTTTCAGGCTTATGCGCGGACGTAGACGCAAAGCGATGTTATTATGTCGCTACGCTGATACGGGTCCGTGTCGTACCAGCTCGACACGCACATATAGTGACGTGCCGACGAACGTAACCTTCGTACGCATAGCTTTTGACCCTTGTACGAGGTTTCCGTTCGATTTCGATCGTCATTACTGATTCACCACTTCAGCTCGGATCGTGCAGAGCACCTTTTGGCAGTCAGTGGTGCTCATTTCAACCCGTGAGAGTGTCAAAATGTCGCCCCCGCCAGTAGATAGGGACATTTAGTCTTGCCCATCTCTCTTTCGAGAGAATGCCGCACCTCGAGGTTTCCCTCATATCGGCAGGGGCCACTTTCTGGCTAAAGTGAAACCACTACGAAGTGTAAGTTCGTAGATGTTGAGAACTTCGGACTTGGAAAAACCCCTCTCTCACCGCTTAAGGATCATCGAAAGGGTAGACCGTCCCATACGGGAAGTAACTCACTTAGCCGTTTCTCCGTCGGTACGTCTCCGAGGAGACGCGCCGCCGTCGAAACGTTACCAGCGAGGGCCACGGGGAGGCGGAGTTACCAGCTTAACGCTCGGTCTCATACAGGTTGGCACGGACGAGCCGCTTGCCGTTACACCCTGCGATCACGATACCAAGGGTGTTGTAGGTATCGCCTGCGCTGATCGTCAGGGTGGTGCTGTAATTATGGTGAGATGCTGCTAATTTGTGCTGAAAATCGGAATTGAATTATTTGCCACAGATTTAGGGTGTAACGAACCTTACTTTGCACCTATTTCCCCTTCTCTTCTTCCTTCCTCGCGGAGTTTCTTCCTATATTCTCTCATCCTTTTGTTGCGGCGGGTGTGGCGAACTTTCTTCCAGGTTTCTTCCTTCTTCTTCAGAATTTTTTTCGACGCCTCGTTGAACTCATGGAAGTAATCCTCTCCAATCCATTTCCTCGGTTCCGGTGGCCAAATGAGTCCGAGTTGCTCGATTTTTCTTCTGTATCTGGCTCGTTCTTCAACGTACAGGCGGCAGCTTGTGAGAACATGAGCGGGAGTTTCCTCCTGTCCACATTCGCACAGGCTATTCTCTACGAGTTTGCGTTCATGCAGTTTCGCTGAGAAATCGCCGTGCCCTGTGAGAAATTGAACATTGTAATGGTTCGGGATGAGCCAGTCAATGTCCATCCTCTCCTGTACGTCAGGCATCAGAGCGAAGGTGTGTCTGCCTGTGGTCGAGTTTTGCCATTTTCGTTGCCACTCGGCGAGCATTTGCTTGAGAATCGCCTGTGCAGGAGATTCTCTGTCTTTGTCTTCCGGGAACCGATAACCGGGAAGTGTAAACGGTATGTTATTTCTTACTTGGTACCTCAACTTGACCTCCTTCAGTTTCAGTTCTATGGGCAGCGTTCCTGTGATGACTTGGAGAGCGTCTGTGGGGCTTGAGGCGTATGCCTTGATGATTCGCAGAAGAGCGAATCTCTGGGCTGCCGTCATAGCCCTCGTGTGACAAGCGTTCATCTTGTCAGCCCATGCTGCTGCGGCATATGTGGCTATGGGTAAAAACACTCCTGCATAGAGTATTTTGAGGCATCTGAATTTGAGACCCCAGTCTCTTCGTGCTATTACAGCTAATCTATTGAATTTCTCTTTACATTTTGCTCTGACATTCGCAATATGAGTTCCGATATGCATACCTGTGTCTATCTGCAGACCGAGGTACCTTACGGATTTTGCCATGCGTATTGATCTGTTATAAAGTTTAATTGTTGGAGGTCGTTTAATGTCGAGGGACCCTTTCAGTAGTACCATTTCCGTTTTTTTGACAGATAGCTTCAGCTTTTCTTCGGTGCACCACTGCTCCGTGAGATTCGCTGCTGCCTGTCCTTGCTCTTCGAGTGACAACCTGCTGTTTCCGGTGATGAGAATGAGTAAGTCGTCCGCGTAGGCGAAGACCTCGTATCCCTCTCTTGTTAGTGTGTTCAGGAGGTCGTCGAAGATCAGGTTCCATAGCGTCGGTCCAAGGATGGATCCTTGTGGACATCCTCTCGTTACCGTTTTGTGTACCTCGTCGTTCCTTCCGACGATCTTGACCGTAGTAGATAGGGACAGAGGGAATCTCGTTAATCCATTCATGCGCGTCACTAATTAGATGACGAGGCATTTGGCTATCTTAAGAGAGTCATAGTTACGACCGCACCGGGGGGTCCGGGGGGGCCGGTTGGCCCCCCCGGCCTTGTCCCGGGTGTCGGCGGCGTTCGCTAGGCGTGCCTTAAGACGCTAGAGTAGGGGTTCAAACCGGGTGTTCCACCTTACATCGTGCGCGGGCCGGCATTCCTTCCACTACGGCGACCGGACCATCGAACCCTTCAAACGTAGGCTGCTCAGCAACGCCGTACTACAACTCACATTATGCCTGAGACGGCAGGCAGCACCATAACCGCCGGCGACGCAAGAGGGCTAAGCTCGGATACTAGTTCCGGCCAGTGGGCTCGGACCCGACACCTCAGACGCTCGCCCGCCTGGCGCCGGCGGCGGGGCAGGAGCGCACTTTTGGCACTCCCCTGCCCCTACTCAAGACCGATGCGCGCATGATGCGATCAACGGTCTCTCCACAACCTATTACTAGCGGCACTGCCCCTAAGAGGCCGACACCAAGCGAGGGGGCACCGGTAGCCTGGCCGGTGGGGCTCCCCCTCCCCCTAGACGCCTATGTCTGCAAGATTACTCTCGCACCG
>CAJYYI030000204.1:25000-27500 GCA_913789915.3 Sphecodes monilicornis
AGCCGCAAAAATGAGTGAAAATTTTTTTTCTCAAATTCAACAAATTTTCACATTACTAGATTATTCTACATAAAATACACAACTTTTCATTATATATCACGGTACTCCGAAAATTTTTTAGCTCTCACGGTCAAGAGTAAACTTTTTTAATAATGTTCTTAAACGATTTTTAATGTTAGATCATTGTAACAATTAGTGTTTTAACAACAAATATCGTAATAAAAATTCGTTCTGAAGCATATTAACAAAAATAATTGCAAATAATGGGCGAGCGTACTACTCGGAGCGGCGCGCTCCGAAAATTCTCTAAGTCCTCACGGTCAAGAGTAAACTTTTTTAATAATGTTCTTAAACGATTTTTAATGTTAGATCATTGTAACAATTAGTGTTTTAACAACAAATATCGTAATAAAAATTCGTTCTGAAGCATATTAACAAAAATAATTGCAAATAATGGGCGAGCGTACTACTCGGAGCGGCGCGCTCCGAAAATTCTCTAAGTCCTCACGGTCAAGAGTAAACTTTTTTAATAATGTTCTTAAACGATTTTTAATGTTAGATCATTGTAACAATTAGTGTTTTAACAACAAATATCGTAATAAAAATTCGTTCTGAAGCATATTAACAAAAATAATTGCAAATAATGGGCGAGCGTACTACTCGGAGCGGCGCGCTCCGAAAATTCTCTAAGTCCTCACGGTCAAGAGTAAACTTTTTTAATAATGTTCTTAAACGATTTTTAATGTTAGATCATTGTAACAATTAGTGTTTTAACAACAAATATCGTAATAAAAATTCGTTCTGAAGCATATTAACAAAAATAATTGCAAATAATGGGCGAGCGTACTACTCGGAGCGGCGCGCTCCGAAAATTCTCTAAGTCCTCACGGTCAAGAGTAAACTTTTTTAATAATGTTCTTAAACGATTTTTAATGTTAGATCATTGTAACAATTAGTGTTTTAACAACAAATATCGTAATAAAAATTCGTTCTGAAGCATATTAACAAAAATAATTGCAAATAATGGGCGAGCGTACTACTCGGAGCGGCGCGCTCCGAAAATTCTCTAAGTCCTCACGGTCAAGAGTAAACTTTTTTAATAATGTTCTTAAACGATTTTTAATGTTAGATCATTGTAACAATTAGTGTTTTAACAACAAATATCGTAATAAAAATTCGTTCTGAAGCATATTAACAAAAATAATTGCAAATAATGGGCGAGCGTACTACTCGGAGCGGCGCGCTCCGAAAATTCTCTAAGTCCTCACGGTCAAGAGTAAACTTTTTTAATAATGTTCTTAAACGATTTTTAATGTTAGATCATTGTAACAATTAGTGTTTTAACAACAAATATCGTAATAAAAATTCGTTCTGAAGCATATTAACAAAAATAATTGCAAATAATGGGCGAGCGTACTACTCGGAGCGGCGCGCTCCGAAAATTTTCCAAGTCCAGCGGCACGTTCACCGCGAAAAAAGGCGTTCTCAAATTCAACAAATTTTCACATTACTAGATTATTCTACATAAAATACACAACTTTTCATTATATATCACGGTACTCCGAAAATTTTTTAGCTCTCACGGTCAAGAGTAAACTTTTTTAATAATGTTCTTAAACGATTTTTAATGTTAGATCATTGTAACAATTGGCGTTTTAACAACAAATATCGTATTAAAAATTCGTTCTGAAGCATATTAACAAAAATAATTGCAAATAATGGCCGAGCGTACTACTCGGAGCGGTGCGCTCCGAAAATTTTCTAAGTCCCGCGGCACATTCATCGACGTATGAAACTCTTTCAAAATTTATTTTTCACGAATTTCAACAATATCAATCGATTAAACGGTGCGTTTTAAGACACATATTGAAAATGCAGACTGCTCCGATGCGTACTTTCGGAGTAATAATTTTTGAAACGGAGCAGCGATCGTTCTCGCGGCGTGCTCCGAAAATTTTCTAAGTCCCAGCGGCACATTCACCGACGTATGAAACTCTTTCAAAATTTATTTTTCACGAATTTCAACAATATCAATCGATTAAACGGTGCGTTTTAAGACACATATTGAAAATGCAGACTGCTCCGATGCGTACTTTCGGAGTAATAATTTTTGAAACGGAGCAGCGATCGTTCTCGCGGCGTGCTCCGAAAATTTTCTAAGTCCCAGCGGCACATTCACCGACGTATGAAACTCTTTCAAAATTTATTTTTCACGAATTTCAACAATATCAATCGATTAAACGGTGCGTTTTAAGACACATATTGAAAATGCAGACTGCTCCGATGCGTACTTTCGGAGTAATAATTTTTGAAACGGAGCAGCGATCGTTCTCGCGGCGTGCTCCGAAAATTTTCTAAGTCCCAGCGGCACATTCACCGACGTATGAAACTCTTTCAAAATTTATATTTCACGAATTTCAACAATATCAATCGATTAAACGGTGCGTTTTAAGACACATATTGAAAATGCAGACTGCTCCGATGCGTACTTTCGGAGTAA
>CAJYYI030000204.1:32500-45000 GCA_913789915.3 Sphecodes monilicornis
CAGCGTAGGCGATAGGCTCGCAAGCGAGTCTGGTGTTCGTTAATAGTTGCAGAATTCCGTCAAATATCATATTCCAGCAACTCGGACCGAGAATCGACCCCTGTGGACAACCTTTGGTTACGACTTTCCTCACTTCTCCGCGCTTAGACCTTAAGGTCACCACGCGGTTGGAGAAATAGTCGACCATCAGCCGATAGAGGTTGAGTGGGCAGCCTCGTTTCCTCAACTCGTTGAGTACGCTCGGCCACCAGACATTGTCGAATGCACCCGAGATGTCGAAGGAGAGACCCAGAACATAGCGCTCCTGGCGACTATACACCATCTCTCTAAGCTTTACCACGGCATCTTCCGTGGATCGCTTAGGTCTGAATCCGTATTGCCGGTCAGAGGCATGTTCCGGGTGTAGGAACACATTAGCTAGTCGCTTTGCGATTAGCTTCTCAAGAACTTTGCCAACTACGGATAGTAGGCAAATTGGTCTGTAAGACTTCACTTCCGCTTCAGGTTTGTCCTGCCCTTTTAGAATGGTTCTAATCAGGCCGACTTTCCATCTGGCGGGGAAGACTCCGTGCTCCAGGCAGCCATTATAGAGCTGAAGTAACTCTTCTCGGAGAATTCCAAGCGAGCTTTTTACAACTTCCGGCTCTATCCTGTCTATTCCTGGGCACTTGCGCCGCTTCAGGTGTTTCACCGCGTCTTCAAGCTCCTTATAAGAGAAAACACGATCGTTTTCGCTTAGTGGCTCGGTAGCGGATTCACGCCTGGCTCGTTCGTGTTCAGGAGTGTCGCTCTCGGACGAATCGTCCGGGATTAACGACTCCAGCAGCGCAGACGCCGTGGATTTCCAATCCATCGTATGTCCTTCTTCTGTTCGAATGTTCGAAACCGCAGTCTCGACATTCAGTTTGTTTCTTGAGATCTTGTAAACAAGACCCCATGGCTCTTTGTTCCCCTGCTCGGTTACAAAGTCCTTCCAACTTTGCATCCTCGCAGCTTTCACCGCAGCCGTGTAAGCTTTTCTCTGAATTAGATACTCCGCTTTACGCGCCGCTCTCTCTTCCTCCGAACAACTCGAGTTTTGGAAGGCTCGTCTAAGTCTATAGACTCGCTTCTTCCGTCTTGTCAAATCTGGTGTCCACCACGGGACAGATTTGGAGTGCCACCGCTTAGATCGCATTGAAGAACTGCACGCTTGGACAATCGATTGCTCGAGTTCCTGTGCTAGATGTTCGACCTCGCCTCGGCTATTCGGCCGGGAGGGTAAGTTCCTCTTGCTTTCCAGCAGCGCTTGTTCGAATCTGGGCCAGTTCGCACTTTGCAGATGAAAACGCCCTTCAAGGTGCCGATTTTCTACCGCGTTGGCGAACTGCAACGAAAATTCGATGACACGGTGGTCGCTGGTCGTCAGGTCCTTTCGGACTTTCCAACCTCGCACTGTGCCGGACATGTCACTTGTCGCTAGCGTGACATCGATCGTGGACTCTCCAGTCGAGCTGGAGTATGTGGGAATACTACCAGCCTCGTTCAATACAACCAAGTCGTGACGAGCTATAAACTCTTCGAGTTTACCTCCCCTAGCGTCTGTCGTCGCGCTTCCCCAAAGCGGAGATTTTGCGTTGACATCGGCCGAAATCACGACTCTGCTGCGTTTAAGTACCGTAAGTACTTTCTCTAGTTTCGTCAAACTTGGCTCAATTTCTTCCGAATATTGAAAGTATTGACTTACTAGATAGACGTCTCCGAATGTGCCATTAATGCATGCGCAAGAGAGATGAGTGTCGCATAGTTGAGAGATTTTAGTCACTTCTAGGTCCCGGTTCGTGACGGCTAAAGCCGCCATTGGCCGGTCGCCATCCGCGACCACTCTCGTCGCAATCCCCAGCCCGGACAATTTGCCCCGACAGCTGTATGGCTCCTGCGCGAGCAACACATCTATGCTCTCCTGATGCATAACATTTCGTATCTCGTCAGTTACTATTCGAGCTCGCTGCATGTTATGCTGCATCACTCGAATTCGCGTCTGAGATCGTTCGCTTTCGGCTCTTTTAACCATAATTGGTCTGAGCTACAATTTGCTGCAACGCAACCTGGTAGGATGCGCACAGTTTGTCTCTGGACTTATGGTCGTGCGACTTGCCTCGATCTTTGCAATTCGAGCAAACCGGTGGCTTACTCTTGTTGCTGCACGAGGCAAAGGTATGCCCTTTTTCGGCGCAGTGACCGCATACGTCTTCCTTGTACTTGCATCTTTTAGCCGTATGGCCAAACTTCTGGCACTTGAAGCACCGAGTTACCGAGACGTAGTCCTGTACACGACAAGACGACCAGCCCATGTAAACTCGGCCTTCCCCACTCTTCAGTCGCAGCCGTGTCTGCGGACTGACTTCGATGACCCAATTGGTCGTCTCCCTGCTCCCTGATCCAGCTTTGAAGCCGACCTTGAAGTTAGAGACGAATTCCTTTCGGGTCATCTCTCCGAAGTTCTGATTCCACAACCTGTCAGAAACTTCGTCTTTTGACATTTCTTTAGGAACATCGTATACTATAAGTAACGGGTTCCTCTTTGTCTGTATATTGACTGAGAGTCCACAATCTTTAAGCTGGCTATTTTCAGCGAAAGCTTTAAGATCCTCTTTGCGTTCAGTCTCGACGGCTATGCCACCGGAGTGGATGCGTCGAACCGACTTTACGCGGATCTTTGCTTCGCCTGGTTTCACCAGGGAGAAAACAGTTGCCTTTGTAAGGTCGCTGTTTTGCTCCTTGCCCTTCGGCGGGAAGATCTTCACCACATGTTGTGGTGGTTTCACCGCGTCTTGAGCAACTTTGTTGCACTCGACCTTAACCGCTTGCGCGTAGGTCAAGTTGGCGTGCTTACCAGCAAGGGAATTCGTCTTTGACCGCGGGGCAGTCGGCGACGTCTTCCCTACGCTCTTCGCTTCCAAGCGAGCTTTGTTAAGTTCGCTTTTGGTCGCGGCGAGTTGTCCCTCTAGGTAGCTGTTCCGAAGAGCCAGTTCCTGGACAAGCTCGCTGAGCGTGCTCACACTAAGCAAGATCCGAGAGGCAGCTTCTTTCGTGACCCGGGATTTATCCGCGGTGACCACGATGCCAACCTCCTTCACTTGCCTAGAGGCTTCGTCTCTGATGAGATCGAGAGGCCGTACCAACGATCCAGAAGTCGCCCCCACCGACTTCTTTCTCGGTCTGCCTTTGGTTGGCTTTCCGGTCGGTGAAACCTTCTTGCCGCCCTTTGGCTTGTCATTTTTGGAATCAACGACTTCGTCGTCTTCATCCTTATCAGGGTGTGAGTCGGGCTCGGGTTCCTTATCCCCAGCGGGCCCGCTCTTGCCTTTCTTGGAGGCAGGGTTAGCACCTTGCCCCCCATTTTTGGAGCTCTTCCCGGTCGAAGAAGAGCCCTTCTTAGACGAAGACTTTTTGGTCTTCTTCTTTTCTTTAACCTCGTCGGCTGCCGGTACATCCTCTTTCTTCCCGGCAGGATCGACTGGGCCATTAGGTGGTTTACACCTCTTGAGGGACACCACGAAGCGGCCTTTCGGCACAGCATCGGTCCTCTCATCTCCAGACTTGGAGGGAATTCGGTCGGGAATATCACCGACGTCTGTCCCCTCTGCAACGACGACTTCACGCTCGGCAGGGCCTTGCGCTGTTCCCGTCGATTTGACGTTCGAATTTGTTATTTTACCCATATTAGTTATGCTTATTTTCTTCCCGCTGCGTGTCCCGGCCTCCTCGGACCCTCAATATGGAACCTGCCATCCGGTCAGGTTAGGACATCACCCAGGATATAGTCCGCGGATCATCCAGATCAATTGGCAAGCAAAAGACCTTAGAGCCCACTTCCTCGCCCGACAGAGCGCCGCTCGCTAATAGCTTACGGTCGTTCCAAGCCGATTGACTAGGCACAGGGTTACTTTGTCTCGCCTAGCCGCCCATCTAGCCGAAGCAGAGGCCAAAGGTACGTGTTGGAGACGTCTCACCCGCAGGAGAGGGCCTCCTCAGATCCCAGGATCCTCTTTTCCGACGACAAAGGTCGCCACGCACGGCAAACACGTGGGAGACGTGGACTTTGAGTGGTTGTCTCCTCCACTCCACTGTGCTTCGTTTAGTTCACATGCTCCAACAAGAACACGCTATCCAGCGGTACCCCGTGGAGGCACAAGCACAGCTAGGACACTAGGTCCCTTTGCGACTTTCGACATTTCCGAGGATCCGAACACCTCATCCAACTTATCCTCGAGGTTTTTCTGCTAGTAGCGACATATTTTAAGCTAGAGGTGTATGGCCTCTAGCGCCTTCCATGATAGAATGCTCGGAGCTTGCGGCTCTCAGCATCTATTAGCATGCTTGGATGTTCTAGCAGCTTTTTCAGGCTTATGCGCGGACGTAGACGCAAAGCGATGTTATTATGTCGCTACACTGATACGGGTCCGTGTCGTACCAGCTCGACACGCACATATAGTGACGTGCCGACGAACGTAACCTTCGTACGCATAGCTTTTGACCCTTGTACGAGGTTTCCGTTCGATTTCGATCGTCATTACTGATTCACCACTTCAGCTCGGATCGTGCAGAGCACCTTTTGGCAGTCAGTGGTGCTCATTTCAACCCGTGAGAGTGTCAAAATGTCGCCCCCGCCAGTAGATAGGGACAGTGGAGTATTTAAATGAGCCGAGTAAACTCGAGCTGCGCCGTACCTCGGACATTCAGTCCATACCGGCTTCGTTAGTAGATAGGGACATTTAGTATTGCCCACCCCCCTTTTTCAAGGGAGGATGCTGTACCTCGAGGTTTCCCTCATACCAGCGAAGGCTACCTTCTAACTAAACAGCCACGAAGGGGTATGTCCGTAGATGTTATGAACTTCGGACTGGAAAAACCCCTTTCCTCACCGTTGAAGGATCATCAGAAAGGGTAGACCGTCCCGTACGGGAAGTAACTCGACTTAGCCGCTTCTTCGTCGGCACGACTCCAAGGAGACGTACCGCCGTCGAAGCGTTTCCAGCGGGGGCCACGGGGAGGCGGAGTTACCAGCTTAACGCTCGGTCTCATGCAGGTTGGCTAGGAAATGCCGTTCGCCGTTAACACCCTGCGATCACGGTACCAAAGTTGGTGGAGGTACCGCCTGCGCGGATCGTCAGGGTGGTTATAGGTAAAAATCCATTAAGTGCCATTTATCTCTGTGCCGAAGTCTATGCGACTAAGGCACGTCTCTAGCGCGTGTTTGTACGCTGGACATTTCGAATCTCGTGAACCATGATCTGCTGGTTTACCAGCCCTTTTGCAATTTATGCACGAAGCTTTTTCCTTTTTATTTGGGCAGTCCTTAAACTGGTGCCCATCCTTGCCACAGTGTCCGCATGTGTCAAGCTTTGCCCTGCAATGCTTCGACACATGTCCAAATGCTTGGCACTTGTAACATCGACTTACTGAGATATAATCTCTTACTCCGTAGGCATTAAAGCCTACGAAGACTCGGTTCCTTCCTAAGAAGGTTTGCCGAGTTTTCACCGACACTTCGGCCACCCAGTTGGTGACCTCTTTATTTTTACTTCCTGTCTTGAAGAGGAGTTTAAACTCCTCTTCGAGATTCTCCCTCGAGACTTGCTCGAGGTTCTGCTTCCTAATTGCTCTAAGGAGTTCCACTTCGGTTGTCGCGGAGGGAACTCCATATATTATTACTTTCGGCTTCCTCTTAGGGAGGCAGCCGGTACTCAGGTTTGCCTTAATATTCTCGTTTTTCAGGACTTGCTCAAGGTCCTGCTTCGATTCTGCTTCTATTAAAATTCCGGAATTCCCGACTTTCCGGATATTTCGTATTTTAATACGATCCTTGGTCGGGTTGACGTGCTTAACCAATTCCTGCTTGGTCTCGTCACTATTTGTGATTTTGCTGTCTTTACCCGGGTAAATGACAGCTGTTGGTCGTGATTCTTTTATAGCGGCCTTCTTCGCTATTTTTTGAATTTTCTTGCTCGTCTTAGTGATGTCTGAGTAGAGCATTGGCTTTGTAGCCGGAGCTACTGGGCCGTTGCTCTGCTTCTCAGACATGAGACTGCTTGCAGATATAAATTTGTCTAATTTCTCTGAAAGCTCGTTAAATTTGGCTTCCAGAGGTTTCTCTTTTTCGTGAATGAGAGCGTTTGCCTCGAGTTCTTTAACCCTCTTGGCTAGCGCGTCTCTCTCGTCCTCCATGTCGATCAATTCCAGATTGGTTGTCTGGGCCTGTTCTTCAATTTCAGCGATTATATGATCCGCCTCCCGCCATTGATTCTTCGACAAGTCCAAGGACTTGAAGAATCTTCGCAGGCGTTCGGTTGGATAATAACCGCTGCCTTCGTCTTCGTCAGTGTCATTATTTTGTACGGAGGGACCAGGTAAACCAAAGTCAATGTTTTGGTCTTCCTCCTTTACGTACTTGTGTGGATGCTGATCGTCCGAGTCACTGGATCGATCGCATGTGTTCCTCTTTAAAGCCTTTTTCTCTTGTGTGTCAGAAACAATAGCTTTATCCCCTTGTTTCTGATTTTTCTTTTTCTCTGTTTCTTTCACGTCTCCCTTTTCTTTTGCTTTAACTTCTACCTTGTCTTTTTCTTTCAGTTCTGTCTTCTCCTTTCCTTTCACCAAAGTTTTTGATTGTGCTCCTCCTCCTTTCACTTCCTTTCCTCCAAACATCATCTTTAAGTTGGTTTTAAATTGGGTATCCATGATAAAAAGCCTTGTCTTCATCTCGCTGCGTGTCCCGGCCTCCACGGACCCTCAAATGGAACCTGCCTACTGGTCAGGTTAGGACATCACCCAAGACATAGTCCGCGGGACATCCAGATCAATTGGCAAGCAAAAGACCTTAGAGCCCACTTCCTCCCCCGACAGAACGCCGGTCGCTAATGCAGCGGTCCGTTCCGAGCCGGTTGACTAGGATAGGGGTTTCTCCTAGCCGCCCATCTAGCCGAAGCGGAGGCCAAAGGTACGTGTTGGGGACGTCTCACCCGCAGGAGAGGGCCCCCTCAGATCCCAGGATCCTCGTTTCCGACGACAAGGGTCGCCACGCACGGCAAACACGTGGGAGACGTGGACTTTGAGTGGTTATCTCCTCCACTCTGCTGCTGAGGCCACGGTGCCCGTGTTTTCGACTATACGAAGTATTCCGTCGTACGTCACTTCACGCAGGAGCCCACTCCTAGGAGTGGACCGCGGTGACGTAGCGTTCGGCACGTTCGTACGCCGCTACCACTGTCGACACGCTCGTAAGAGCCCAGCAGACTTTCGCACCAGAGCCATCGTCGGTTACCCGAAGGTTTTCCAGGGCCCACCGCGTGGAGGGGAGGTTGATGCACCAGGGAATAAAACCCTGGCCGTTTGAGCCCCAGTAGATAGGGACAGAGGGAATCTCGTTAATCCATTCATGCGCGTCACTAATTAGATGACGAGGCATTTGGCTAAACCTGTACCAACTGTTTAAAAGCAGTGGTAGACTTCCGGAGCTTAACCTCTCCGTGAGGCAATAACACCTACATACTAAATAACAAACCGAAGAATGTAATACTCGAGGTCCACTGTCTAGATCCCTGCCAATGGATCTGCCTCGGCCTTGGAAAAATTAGTAACGGGGACCCTTTCGGGAGGCGAACTTGGTCTTGTGCTGAAGGCACACGTCCAGGGAAAACCGCGAGGAGGTGTCGCCCCGGGCTCTATGTTCCCTCGAGGCCCATAGAGCCCGCCCCGCGCCCTATTATACAATAGTATAACTAGGACTCGCTCTATTCGGTGTAAAGGCCGAATAGGCTGTGTTTCAATCAGCTGGCAGTTGCTTTGTCTTTTGCGGCCATAGGCCTTGTCGTTTGCTATATACTTATATATATAATACACTTATCCACTTTCTTGCTTTGTGCACTTACACTACACTTCTACACTTTCTCACTATGTGCACTTACATTACACTTATCCACTTCCTTGCTTGTAATCACATCCGATCATAGTCGATGAACATGTTCGCGATCTCAATCGACGAACGGAGGGCTATCATTGATGCCGTTATTATATCTCCTTTCTTGAATCCTAGGATCTTCAAGTTTCTTGCTGTACCCGAAGGTATGGCACCTCTGCATCCTACCACTATTGGTAGTATTTCTGCTGTCTGGCAGCTCAGTCTTTCTTTTATGAATTCTGCGGTTTCCTTATATTTTTGTATTTTCTCTTTGCGAGCCTTTAGGAGGTTATCTTTATCTTCGTAGCGAACTGTTACATCCACTACGAAGAGCTTGCCTTCCTGGTCTTTGATAACCAGATCAGGCTTCCTCAATTCTCCTCTTACATTAACCGTCGGCTCCACAAATACCGCGGATTCTCTTGCTGCTTTCTCTTTTATTAGATTAACTATTTCATTGTGCCTGTTAATCCTTGCGGGTTTCGTATGGATACAATTACCCAGTACGTGTCCTAGAGTTTCCACTTGGACTTTACACCTTCGGCAATTTGGATCAATGTCTCTTCGTGTTCTTCTTAATGCCACTCTTGTGCCGAAGGTATTTGTTCTTAATTTGAGGGCGTCCAAGTATCTCGATGGCTTTAGCATCGTGGGCTTGTATAGCCAGGCGTTTCCGTATTTATCGTCTACAAATTCGTAGACTCCATGTCCTTGGGAGACTAATTGTCCCCATTCTTCATGGCTTCTTCTTTTTAGTTTATGGCGTGCATTTTCTATTTCTTCCTCTGTTGTTGGCCATTGAATGTTAATGGATTTTGCATATTTTTCCATTATGCCTATCTGTTTTTGGTAGGCCTCTCTCACCGCTCCGTCTTCACTCTCCATCATACGGAGGCCGTTTCTGAGTTTTGCGATTCGTACAATATCGGCAATCCTCTGGATGCCCAGGCCTCCGTTCTTCTTACTTGTATAAATTATTCCATCTGTTGTGGAGTGATGGAGGTGAAGTATTTTCTTAATTCTTTGCTTTATCTCTTGGTCTAGGGCTTCCAAGAGATTCAGCGGCGGTGGATTTGCGACCAACAAATGAATATATTTTGGCAGTAGGTGTGTCCTAATTAAATTTATCTTTTGATGGGGTTTTAGTCCCATCTTGTCAATATTTCCTGCTGCCCTCAGGACGTTCTCTATTTTTGCACGCTGTAATCCCTTCCAGGGTCCCAGTGTCACCCCTAGGTATTTGATTATATCTTCCGGCTGCGAGGCGGGTATTTTCTGTTCCCCTATTCGCAAATCCGGATCTTTTATGTGCCATGTTTTATTTTTGTGGACTATCCAGAATGTTGCACATTTGTCTGGTTGAATGGTCATACCTAATTCGCTTAGGTATTTGTTCAACCTCTCTAGCTGTTTAGCTGCTTCTTCGTCCGACTTGGCAATTAGCACTAAGTCGTCCGCAAACGCCATAATGGAGATGTTTTCTTCTCCTATTTTTAAGCCCTCCGTTTTGTGGTCTATATCTTCTATAATGGGGTCTATTACTGTATTAAATAGCAGTGGTGACATTGGGTCACCCTGCTTTACCCCTCTTTTCAATTCTATTTTAATACTCTGGTCTCTGGTTTTTATTTCCGTCCAGCATTCCTTGTACATGCCCTCAATGTATTCGGTTATTGCTGGCGGGAGACCTTTTCTTTTCAGTCCCTCTCCTATTGCTTTATGGGGGACAGTATCAAACGCCTTTGATATGTCTATGACTGTCACGACTCCTCCTGTATTTTCTTTCATGTCTTTGATTAGTCTTTCTAGAATGGAAATATTATATTTGCATCCATCTTCTTTAGTGAATCCTTTTTGCCTTATGCTGTTCGTTATATTTTTCCGCAATCGATTATCGATCATTGCGGAGTATGTTCTGCTTAATAGTGAGCCAATGGTTATAGGACGCCAATTTTTGGCGTCTTTTGTACACTTGTCCTGCTTGGGTATAAGTGTAGTTCTATTTCTTTTCCATTGCTCTGGGTACACTTGAAACAGCATTAATGTATTATAATATTTCCAAAGAACATGTAAAAATCCATGTTTCTTCATTTGAGTCTTTGTGACGCCATCGACCCCGGCTGCAGTGTCGTTGTTAATTCTCCTCATTCTTTCTACTATCTCCTCGCCGGAAATAGGCGTCCATATTTCCTCCATAGGAGTTATTCTGCTTGGGCCCCTTCCAAGCTTAGGTATGCCTGTTGTAGGTCCACTTGTACCCCAAAGGCTACGATATAGGTTCTCTATATCTGTTCTCTCTGGAAGTTCAATTTGCTTTCTTTTTTCCAGAGATTCTCCTGCGACCGCCAAGTCTACCAGTTTTCTTGGGCATTTATTGTATAACTCCTGGTATCTTGCATACTTGTATTTTTCATAACGGGTGTGGTCGCTTTCCCTTCTTTGGTTCCCGTTTGCTTTTCTTTTTCTATTATTGCGATCTGCCCTATCGCCTTGGTCTAGTTTTTCCACCATCGCGTCTAGAATACGCTCGGTGTCTAGAGGTTCTAATTCCTCTTTATTGGCCATTTCCATTATCATCATTTCTATGCCTTTCAGTTCATGTTCTTCATTCAAGGGATCGGCCAAGATAATCTCCTTGAACCTTTCTTTCCAGGCATTGGATTCATTCGATTCCTCAGGGATTTCTTCTATTTGTTCCTCAACGGCCGATTCATATGATGATGAGCCCGAGCTTGAACTCGTCTCTTCGGCTATTGCCTCTTCCCTTCGTGTGGGAATCAATTTCAAGAGCCTCCTCTTGTCTCCTATTTGCTTTGCCGTTTTCGACGTGAGAAACTTGGCAATTTTTGCATTCGGTTGTTTTTCGTGTTTATAAAGTTCGTTAAGTTGAATGAGTAGCTGCGTCTCCTCCCTTGTCCAGACCGAGGCTCTGTTGCCCGGACGAGCGGGGACCGCTTCTCTCATTCTCTTTTCGTTTCTCACATTTGGATGTTTGTGCCTCTCGTGTTGTGAGAGACCTCTCTGAGTTTTGTAACTGTTCCCACAGATAAGACAGCGGACTTCATTCGTTTCCGCTTGTTCTGCTTCTATGTTAGGCGTCCTTCCTTTGCATCTGTATATATGGCATCTAATTCCATGTATTTTCTGAAATATTCTTTCGCATTGAGTGCACCTCCATCCCACTTTTCTGTTTATATGGTGCTGTTCCAGATGTTTTGCGAAGTCGCCTATCTGTAGGAACTGTCTGTTGTTACTGCCACAGAAGTGGCATCTTATTACTCCTCTCAGAGGCACATCCACACACATTTCAAACTCATTGCCGGGGACATCGCCAATGTTGTCATCTATGACCCTCCGATCCATTGCGGACAAGTCCGCCGCAGAGACCCCAGGGCCGGGGGTTTCTACGTCCGAGGCTTCATCTTCTTCATTCGCCATTTTTAATATAATTTTATATTCTCCTCTCTTCTCCGTTCGTATGCCAATCTCATGTCCTGTTTCGTTGCCATGTCGTTACCTAAATCCAGTCCCTGTGGGGAACTCTTTCGCCCTTTCTTAGCGGCGTATTGCTTTCCTTTGCGGTTTTTTTGAAAGGGCCTTGTTTTGTAATTATGAGCCTGATCCGTGTTCTATAATCATAATCAAAATCAGTCTTTTTCTTTGACCTTAATCTTGTGAACCTTGGTCTTGTTCCCCTTTATTTCGCACTTAGTTAAAGGAGTATTTGTTCTTTTTCTTTTCTCCCAGCTCAACAACTGTAGTTGTTTTATTGCTTTGTTGTACCAGTATGCACGTCGGTCATAGCCTGCAGGTGCAAACCGGTCACCAACCTCTTCCATTAAGGTTCGCCACATAAGAGCCCTTGTTGGTATTTACCGACTCGTGGCAATGCTGTATGGAGAGTTTCAATACTCTCTTTACCAGTGCTTACCTCGCCTGAACCCCGTTTGCTAAACCAGCGGGCACCACTAGGAGGTGGGGTAGACTTGAACGAGAGAGGCTGAAGGACCTAACAATATAAAAATGAGGTCTAGTTGCGCTTCATCGTTCCTTGCAACAGCGACGTCTTACACTAAGATCATCACTGTCCGAGCAACTATGCCCTAGTCACTCTCCTTAAGAGAGTCATAGTTACTCCCGCCGTTTACCCGCGCTTTTTTGAATTTCTTCACGTTGACATTCAGAGCACTGGGCAGAAATCACATTGCGTCAACACCCGTGGGGGCCATCGCAATGCTTTGTTTTAATTAGACAGTCGGATTCCCCTAGTCCGTGCCAGTTCTGAGCTGAGCGTTGAATGGCGGCCGAAGAGGACGACCGTTCTAGACGGAAGCCTCGCAGCAAGGAAGATCCGCGGGAGGCCAAGGCACGGGACCGAGCTCGGATTCCCACGACAAAAAGTCGTGTTGCACCTCGCCCAGGCCCGGCACGTCAGCCAGACCCGCTTCCCGACCAAGCCCGACACGCCCCGCTCCTCAGAGCCAATCCTTATTCCGAAGTTACGGATCCAATTTGCCGACTTCCCTTACCTACATTAATCTATCGACTAGAGGCTCTT